>OX638363.1:12654266-12909081 GCA_951812935.1 Hermaeophaga mercurialis | reverse complement strand
AGACTTCATCATTAACCATTTTTCTAATGACCCTGACTTAGTTAATTCTTTCAAATCCCAATGCTTAAATATTCTTAATAAACATCTCTCTTCAAGACACACAATTAACAACAATTCCCTCGCTTTGAAACACTTAACCTTAATCAAGAGTATCAAACAAAAAATAACTATTTCCAACTTAATTTTAACCAAAGCTGATAAAGGTAATTGTTTAGTTATCATGTATAAGGATGAATATATTTTAAAAACTGAAAATTTCTTAGAAAATTATGACTTCAAATTACTTGCCTCTAACCCCTTCAATAAATACAATAAAGATCTGAAATCTTCCATTCTTAAATTCAAAAATTTCTTCACCAACCTCAATCTTAATCCTAACTCTTTTCTTTTAAAAAACCCTTTCATCCCTCGCCTTTATGGCTTACCAAAAATTCATAAACCCAACTCCCCTATGAGACCAGTCGTCAGTTTCTTCAATTCCCCTGCTTCATCCCTCGCAAAATTCTTAAACAATTTTTTAAACCAACTACTTAATTACAAACCAAAATTCACGGTCGTTAACTCTTTAGACCTCATTAACAAGACTAAAAATTTAGTTCTTCCCCATGATATAAAATTAATTTCCTTTGACGTTTGTAACCTTTACACTAACGTTCCAAAAAATGAAACTCTCCCTATAGTTAAAAATCTTTTATTAAAAAACAATATCAATCCAGATACAATAACATTCACCCTTGAACTCTTAAAAATCTGTCTGGACCAAGATTTCTTCCTTTTTAATAATAAATTTTACCAGCAACCTCTTGGCTTAAGTATGGGTAATCCTCTGAGTTGCCTGATGGCTGATCTCTTCCTAGATCATCTTGAAAATGAAAAAATTCTTATTCCTACTAATAACCAATTTATTCTTAATTGGCATAGATATGTTGACGACATTTTTGTTATCTTCAAAGGTAACTCTTCAGATATTAATAACTTTCTTCTTTTTTTGAACAATCTCCACCCTAACATTTCCTTCACAGTTGAAATTGAAGTGAATTCCTCGATTAATTTTCTTGATCTGTCCATTACCCTTTCGAATAACCAACTTTCTTTTGACATATATAGGAAACCTACTCAAACTGATCATCTTATCAATTTCCATTCCAATCACTCTTTCCAACATAAAATGTCCGCTATTTACTGCTATGTTCACCGCTTACTCAATGTTCCTTTATCCCCAGACAATTTTTCCAAAGAAGTTAATATCTTAAAACAATTAGCTGTTAACAACAGTTTCCAGCCAAATATTATCGATAAAGTCCTCCATAAATTAAAACTAAAACGTAACATACAACAAGCATATAATGTAAGTCCTGTCCTTCGACTAATTTAAAATATTTCTCATTACCTTACCTAGGAAAAATTTCCCATGACATTTCCAAAATCTTCCGAAATTTAGACAATATCAAGATATCCTTCAAAAACAACCTTTCCATTAAATCGTTACTTAGTCACACAAAAGATTCTCTTCCCATCCTTGACAAAAGCGGTATTTACAAACTTTCTTGTTTAGATTGTAATTCAACTTACATTGGAAAAACTGTTCGAAAACTGGACATTCGAATAAAAGAACACATCAGATACCCTGATAAGTCCACCTTTGGACACCATTTAAAATTTAACAAACACAATTTCAACCCCCCTGAAAACGTTAAAATTTTACACAACATCTTCAATTGTAACTTTAAACTTGATCTTCTCGAAGATCTTGAAATCCTTCGTGAACTAAATAAACCTTCCTCCTCCTGTTTAAACACCCAAATTCACCTAAATATTAACAAATTTAACCCATTATTCAAAAGTTTGTAAGTGTGTGGTAAGTAATCACTTCTTTTATTTTTAAAACCTATTTAAATTAACCACTAGTCAACATATTCTTCTCTCCTACATCCACCTTCATATTTGAACGTCTCTCAGATCTATTCTTCCTTTTTATTGTCCTGGCCTTTTACCTTTCCCTTTACTTAAAAATAACCTTACTCTTTTTCTAACTTTGTCAAAAACCGCATGTTCATAATTTTCTCACGTAAAACATCTTAATTTTTTATTTATTTTACATGTTTTTTAAAAAACACTTGTTGTCTTTTATTGGGACAACTTTCAGGCCTGGGCCTTTAAAAACCAAATTTTTTTAAAAATGTTACTGTTTTCTACTATATTAATGTCGTTTTTTAAAAAAAGTTAATTTAAGATGTATTGTTACTGCGTTGATGTTCTCTACTTTTGTTTTATAACCAACCTTCTCTACTTTTTTGCACTTTTGTAAGTATCATGTTTGCTTTATGTATGATCTTCTATCATCAATTATTTTTTTCAGTTTGTCCTGATGATGGCATTGTTTTGCCGAAAGCGCTTGACACTCTTTTGACTTTGAGAAATATATATATTTCTTTTACACATATCTTTAAATAAAGAATCTTACACACTTTAAAATACAACTTATTCAGCCTTTCTTTCATTACATAGTGTGTACGCACCAAACACGTAACCTTTTGTTACTCTTCAAAATCAATTATTATCAGTATGGATCACAAGGTGCTACCTTACCTTAGACTAGCAGAAAAGAGGGAGTTACTTAAACTAGACATCTGGTTCATCCACCAATGCAAGAAACTCAACATCACTCCGTCATTCGCCAGATGCAGACTACCTAAGAACATTCCAATCAAGTATTCTTCATACATCGAAAAGAAAATCATGAATTCTGAAATTTGTAAACATTACTCTAAGCTCAACAGCATAAACTTAGAACTTAAGTCTCTTTATGATAAACTTGTAAGAGTGATTCCTTACCACACACTTCAAGCTTTCTTAAACGACATTCAAGATAAAGTAAGTTTTTCTAAACATTCCAAATATACTAAACTCAATAACAAACTCAACCTTTTGCTTAGAAAGAACAATAATGTTCATAAAAAATCTCCTTCTAACCATTTTCCTAAATTTTCTAATCATAAATTTCATGACAGAGTTAAAAACCTTACTGATGTTTTCTTTGACAAAAATGAACTGCACTTTTTATCCTTAGGTCTTAAATTTTCAATTAATCCTAACATAAATAAAAAATTGTTAGAAGAATTTTCCATCGATATAGACTTCATCATTAACCATTTTTCTAATGACCCTGACTTAGTTAATTCTTTCAAATCCCAATGCTTAAATATTCTTAATAAACATCTCTCTTCAAGACACACAATTAACAACAATTCCCTCGCTTTGAAACACTTAACCTTAATCAAGAGTATCAAACAAAAAATAACTATTTCCAACTTAATTTTAACCAAAGCTGATAAAGGTAATTGTTTAGTTATCATGTATAAGGATGAATATATTTTAAAAACTGAAAATTTCTTAGAAAATAATGACTTCAAATTACTTGCCTCTAACCCCTTCAATAAATACAATAAAGATCTGAAATCTTCCATTCTTAAATTCAAAAATTTCTTCACCAACCTCAATCTTAATCCTAACTCTTTTCTTTTAAAAAACCCTTTCATCCCTCGCCTTTATGGCTTACCAAAAATTCATAAACCCAACTCCCCTATGAGACCAGTCGTCAGTTTCTTCAATTCCCCTGCTTCATCCCTCGCAAAATTCTTAAACAATTTTTTAAACCAACTACTTAATTACAAACCAAAATTCACGGTCGTTAACTCTTTAGACCTCATTAACAAGACTAAAAATTTAGTTCTTCCCCATGATATAAAATTAATTTCCTTTGACGTTTGTAACCTTTACACTAACGTTCCAAAAAATGAAACTCTCCCTATAGTTAAAAATCTTTTATTAAAAAACAATATCAATCCAGATACAATAACATTCACCCTTGAACTCTTAAAAATCTGTCTGGACCAAGATTTCTTCCTTTTTAATAATAAATTTTACCAGCAACCTCTTGGCTTAAGTATGGGTAATCCTCTGAGTTGCCTGATGGCTGATCTCTTCCTAGATCATCTTGAAAATGAAAAAATTCTTATTCCTACTAATAACCAATTTATTCTTAATTGGCATAGATATGTTGACGACATTTTTGTTATCTTCAAAGGTAACTCTTCAGATATTAATAACTTTCTTCTTTTTTTGAACAATCTCCACCCTAACATTTCCTTCACAGTTGAAATTGAAGTGAATTCCTCGATTAATTTTCTTGATCTGTCCATTACCCTTTCGAATAACCAACTTTCTTTTGACATATATAGGAAACCTACTCAAACTGATCATCTTATCAATTTCCATTCCAATCACTCTTTCCAACATAAAATGTCCGCTATTTACTGCTATGTTCACCGCTTACTCAATGTTCCTTTATCCCCAGACAATTTTTCCAAAGAAGTTAATATCTTAAAACAATTAGCTGTTAACAACAGTTTCCAGCCAAATATTATCGATAAAGTCCTCCATAAATTAAAACTAAAACGTAACATACAACAAGCATATAATGTAAGTCCTGTCCCTTCGACTAATTTAAAATATTTCTCATTACCTTACCTAGGAAAAATTTCCCATGACATTTCCAAAATCTTCCGAAATTTAGACAATATCAAGATATCCTTCAAAAACAACCTTTCCATTAAATCGTTACTTAGTCACACAAAAGATTCTCTTCCCATCCTTGACAAAAGCGGTATTTACAAACTTTCTTGTTTAGATTGTAATTCAACTTACATTGGAAAAACTGTTCGAAAACTGGACATTCGAATAAAAGAACACATCAGATACCCTGATAAGTCCACCTTTGGACACCATTTAAAATTTAACAAACACAATTTCAACCCCCCTGAAAACGTTAAAATTTTACACAACATCTTCAATTGTAACTTTAAACTTGATCTTCTCGAAGATCTTGAAATCCTTCGTGAACTAAATAAACCTTCCTCCTCCTGTTTAAACACCCAAATTCACCTAAATATTAACAAATTTAACCCATTATTCAAAAGTTTGTAAGTGTGTGGTAAGTAATCACTTCTTTTATTTTTAAAACCTATTTAAATTAACCACTAGTCAACATATTCTTCTCTCCTACATCCACCTTCATATTTGAACGTCTCTCAGATCTATTCTTCCTTTTTATTGTCCTGGCCTTTTACCTTTCCCTTTACTTAAAAATAACCTTACTCTTTTTCTAACTTTGTCAAAAACCGCATGTTCATAATTTTCTCACGTAAAACATCTTAATTTTTTATTTATTTTACATGTTTTTTAAAAAACACTTGTTGTCTTTTATTGGGACAACTTTCAGGCCTGGGCCTTTAAAAACCAAATTTTTTTAAAAATGTTACTGTTTTCTACTATATTAATGTCGTTTTTTAAAAAAAGTTAATTTAAGATGTATTGTTACTGCGTTGATGTTCTCTACTTTTGTTTTATAACCAACCTTCTCTACTTTTTTGCACTTTTGTAAGTATCATGTTTGCTTTATGTATGATCTTCTATCATCAATTATTTTTTCAGTTTGTCCTGATGATGGCATTGTTTTGCCGAAAGCGCTTGACACTCTTTTGACTTTGAGAAATATATATATTTCTTTTACACATATCTTTAAATAAAGAATCTTACACACTTTAAAATACAACTTATTCAGCCTTTCTTTCATTACATAGTGTGTACGCACCAAACACGTAACCTTTTGTTACTCTTCAAAATCAATTATTATCAGTATGGATCACAAGGTGCTACCTTACCTTAGACTAGCAGAAAAGAGGGAGTTACTTAAACTAGACATCTGGTTCATCCACCAATGCAAGAAACTCAACATCACTCCGTCATTCGCCAGATGCAGACTACCTAAGAACATTCCAATCAAGTATTCTTCATACATCGAAAAGAAAATCATGAATTCTGAAATTTGTAAACATTACTCTAAGCTCAACAGCATAAACTTAGAACTTAAGTCTCTTTATGATAAACTTGTAAGAGTGATTCCTTACCACACACTTCAAGCTTTCTTAAACGACATTCAAGATAAAGTAAGTTTTTCTAAACATTCCAAATATACTAAACTCAATAACAAACTCAACCTTTTGCTTAGAAAGAACAATAATGTTCATAAAAAATCTCCTTCTAACCATTTTCCTAAATTTTCTAATCATAAATTTCATGACAGAGTTAAAAACCTTACTGATGTTTTCTTTGACAAAAATGAACTGCACTTTTTATCCTTAGGTCTTAAATTTTCAATTAATCCTAACATAAATAAAAAATTGTTAGAAGAATTTTCCATCGATATAGACTTCATCATTAACCATTTTTCTAATGACCCTGACTTAGTTAATTCTTTCAAATCCCAATGCTTAAATATTCTTAATAAACATCTCTCTTCAAGACACACAATTAACAACAATTCCCTCGCTTTGAAACACTTAACCTTAATCAAGAGTATCAAACAAAAAATAACTATTTCCAACTTAATTTTAACCAAAGCTGATAAAGGTAATTGTTTAGTTATCATGTATAAGGATGAATATATTTTAAAAACTGAAAATTTCTTAGAAAATTATGACTTCAAATTACTTGCCTCTAACCCCTTCAATAAATACAATAAAGATCTGAAATCTTCCATTCTTAAATTCAAAAATTTCTTCACCAACCTCAATCTTAATCCTAACTCTTTTCTTTTAAAAAACCCTTTCATCCCTCGCCTTTATGGCTTACCAAAAATTCATAAACCCAACTCCCCTATGAGACCAGTCGTCAGTTTCTTCAATTCCCCTGCTTCATCCCTCGCAAAATTCTTAAACAATTTTTTAAACCAACTACTTAATTACAAACCAAAATTCACGGTCGTTAACTCTTTAGACCTCATTAACAAGACTAAAAATTTAGTTCTTCCCCATGATATAAAATTAATTTCCTTTGACGTTTGTAACCTTTACACTAACGTTCCAAAAAATGAAACTCTCCCTATAGTTAAAAATCTTTTATTAAAAAACAATATCAATCCAGATACAATAACATTCACCCTTGAACTCTTAAAAATCTGTCTGGACCAAGATTTCTTCCTTTTTAATAATAAATTTTACCAGCAACCTCTTGGCTTAAGTATGGGTAATCCTCTGAGTTGCCTGATGGCTGATCTCTTCCTAGATCATCTTGAAAATGAAAAAATTCTTATTCCTACTAATAACCAATTTATTCTTAATTGGCATAGATATGTTGACGACATTTTTGTTATCTTCAAAGGTAACTCTTCAGATATTAATAACTTTCTTCTTTTTTTGAACAATCTCCACCCTAACATTTCCTTCACAGTTGAAATTGAAGTGAATTCCTCGATTAATTTTCTTGATCTGTCCATTACCCTTTCGAATAACCAACTTTCTTTTGACATATATAGGAAACCTACTCAAACTGATCATCTTATCAATTTCCATTCCAATCACTCTTTCCAACATAAAATGTCCGCTATTTACTGCTATGTTCACCGCTTACTCAATGTTCCTTTATCCCCAGACAATTTTTCCAAAGAAGTTAATATCTTAAAACAATTAGCTGTTAACAACAGTTTCCAGCCAAATATTATCGATAAAGTCCTCCATAAATTAAAACTAAAACGTAACATACAACAAGCATATAATGTAAGTCCTGTCCCTTCGACTAATTTAAAATATTTCTCATTACCTTACCTAGGAAAAATTTCCCATGACATTTCCAAAATCTTCCGAAATTTAGACAATATCAAGATATCCTTCAAAAACAACCTTTCCATTAAATCGTTACTTAGTCACACAAAAGATTCTCTTCCCATCCTTGACAAAAGCGGTATTTACAAACTTTCTTGTTTAGATTGTAATTCAACTTACATTGGAAAAACTGTTCGAAAACTGGACATTCGAATAAAAGAACACATCAGATACCCTGATAAGTCCACCTTTGGACACCATTTAAAATTTAACAAACACAATTTCAACCCCCCTGAAAACGTTAAAATTTTACACAACATCTTCAATTGTAACTTTAAACTTGATCTTCTCGAAGATCTTGAAATCCTTCGTGAACTAAATAAACCTTCCTCCTCCTGTTTAAACACCCAAATTCACCTAAATATTAACAAATTTAACCCATTATTCAAAAGTTTGTAAGTGTGTGGTAAGTAATCACTTCTTTTATTTTTAAAACCTATTTAAATTAACCACTAGTCAACATATTCTTCTCTCCTACATCCACCTTCATATTTGAACGTCTCTCAGATCTATTCTTCCTTTTTATTGTCCTGGCCTTTTACCTTTCCCTTTACTTAAAAATAACCTTACTCTTTTTCTAACTTTGTCAAAAACCGCATGTTCATAATTTTCTCACGTAAAACATCTTAATTTTTTATTTATTTTACATGTTTTTTAAAAAACACTTGTTGTCTTTTATTGGGACAACTTTCAGGCCTGGGCCTTTAAAAACCAAATTTTTTTAAAAATGTTACTGTTTTCTACTATATTAATGTCGTTTTTTAAAAAAAGTTAATTTAAGATGTATTGTTACTGCGTTGATGTTCTCTACTTTTGTTTTATAACCAACCTTCTCTACTTTTTTGCACTTTTGTAAGTATCATGTTTGCTTTATGTATGATCTTCTATCATCAATTATTTTTTTCAGTTTGTCCTGATGATGGCATTGTTTTGCCGAAAGCGCTTGACACTCTTTTGACTTTGAGAAATATATATATTTCTTTTACACATATCTTTAAATAAAGAATCTTACACACTTTAAAATACAACTTATTCAGCCTTTCTTTCATTACATAGTGTGTACGCACCAAACACGTAACCTTTTGTTACTCTTCAAAATCAATTATTATCAGTATGGATCACAAGGTGCTACCTTACCTTAGACTAGCAGAAAAGAGGGAGTTACTTAAACTAGACATCTGGTTCATCCACCAATGCAAGAAACTCAACATCACTCCGTCATTCGCCAGATGCAGACTACCTAAGAACATTCCAATCAAGTATTCTTCATACATCGAAAAGAAAATCATGAATTCTGAAATTTGTAAACATTACTCTAAGCTCAACAGCATAAACTTAGAACTTAAGTCTCTTTATGATAAACTTGTAAGAGTGATTCCTTACCACACACTTCAAGCTTTCTTAAACGACATTCAAGATAAAGTAAGTTTTTCTAAACATTCCAAATATACTAAACTCAATAACAAACTCAACCTTTTGCTTAGAAAGAACAATAATGTTCATAAAAAATCTCCTTCTAACCATTTTCCTAAATTTTCTAATCATAAATTTCATGACAGAGTTAAAAACCTTACTGATGTTTTCTTTGACAAAAATGAACTGCACTTTTTATCCTTAGGTCTTAAATTTTCAATTAATCCTAACATAAATAAAAAATTGTTAGAAGAATTTTCCATCGATATAGACTTCATCATTAACCATTTTTCTAATGACCCTGACTTAGTTAATTCTTTCAAATCCCAATGCTTAAATATTCTTAATAAACATCTCTCTTCAAGACACACAATTAACAACAATTCCCTCGCTTTGAAACACTTAACCTTAATCAAGAGTATCAAACAAAAAATAACTATTTCCAACTTAATTTTAACCAAAGCTGATAAAGGTAATTGTTTAGTTATCATGTATAAGGATGAATATATTTTAAAAACTGAAAATTTCTTAGAAAATAATGACTTCAAATTACTTGCCTCTAACCCCTTCAATAAATACAATAAAGATCTGAAATCTTCCATTCTTAAATTCAAAAATTTCTTCACCAACCTCAATCTTAATCCTAACTCTTTTCTTTTAAAAAACCCTTTCATCCCTCGCCTTTATGGCTTACCAAAAATTCATAAACCCAACTCCCCTATGAGACCAGTCGTCAGTTTCTTCAATTCCCCTGCTTCATCCCTCGCAAAATTCTTAAACAATTTTTTAAACCAACTACTTAATTACAAACCAAAATTCACGGTCGTTAACTCTTTAGACCTCATTAACAAGACTAAAAATTTAGTTCTTCCCCATGATATAAAATTAATTTCCTTTGACGTTTGTAACCTTTACACTAACGTTCCAAAAAATGAAACTCTCCCTATAGTTAAAAATCTTTTATTAAAAAACAATATCAATCCAGATACAATAACATTCACCCTTGAACTCTTAAAAATCTGTCTGGACCAAGATTTCTTCCTTTTTAATAATAAATTTTACCAGCAACCTCTTGGCTTAAGTATGGGTAATCCTCTGAGTTGCCTGATGGCTGATCTCTTCCTAGATCATCTTGAAAATGAAAAAATTCTTATTCCTACTAATAACCAATTTATTCTTAATTGGCATAGATATGTTGACGACATTTTTGTTATCTTCAAAGGTAACTCTTCAGATATTAATAACTTTCTTCTTTTTTTGAACAATCTCCACCCTAACATTTCCTTCACAGTTGAAATTGAAGTGAATTCCTCGATTAATTTTCTTGATCTGTCCATTACCCTTTCGAATAACCAACTTTCTTTTGACATATATAGGAAACCTACTCAAACTGATCATCTTATCAATTTCCATTCCAATCACTCTTTCCAACATAAAATGTCCGCTATTTACTGCTATGTTCACCGCTTACTCAATGTTCCTTTATCCCCAGACAATTTTTCCAAAGAAGTTAATATCTTAAAACAATTAGCTGTTAACAACAGTTTCCAGCCAAATATTATCGATAAAGTCCTCCATAAATTAAAACTAAAACGTAACATACAACAAGCATATAATGTAAGTCCTGTCCCTTCGACTAATTTAAAATATTTCTCATTACCTTACCTAGGAAAAATTTCCCATGACATTTCCAAAATCTTCCGAAATTTAGACAATATCAAGATATCCTTCAAAAACAACCTTTCCATTAAATCGTTACTTAGTCACACAAAAGATTCTCTTCCCATCCTTGACAAAAGCGGTATTTACAAACTTTCTTGTTTAGATTGTAATTCAACTTACATTGGAAAAACTGTTCGAAAACTGGACATTCGAATAAAAGAACACATCAGATACCCTGATAAGTCCACCTTTGGACACCATTTAAAATTTAACAAACACAATTTCAACCCCCCTGAAAACGTTAAAATTTTACACAACATCTTCAATTGTAACTTTAAACTTGATCTTCTCGAAGATCTTGAAATCCTTCGTGAACTAAATAAACCTTCCTCCTCCTGTTTAAACACCCAAATTCACCTAAATATTAACAAATTTAACCCATTATTCAAAAGTTTGTAAGTGTGTGGTAAGTAATCACTTCTTTTATTTTTAAAACCTATTTAAATTAACCACTAGTCAACATATTCTTCTCTCCTACATCCACCTTCATATTTGAACGTCTCTCAGATCTATTCTTCCTTTTTATTGTCCTGGCCTTTTACCTTTCCCTTTACTTAAAAATAACCTTACTCTTTTTCTAACTTTGTCAAAAACCGCATGTTCATAATTTTCTCACGTAAAACATCTTAATTTTTTATTTATTTTACATGTTTTTTAAAAAACACTTGTTGTCTTTTATTGGGACAACTTTCAGGCCTGGGCCTTTAAAAACCAAATTTTTTTAAAAATGTTACTGTTTTCTACTATATTAATGTCGTTTTTTAAAAAAAGTTAATTTAAGATGTATTGTTACTGCGTTGATGTTCTCTACTTTTGTTTTATAACCAACCTTCTCTACTTTTTTGCACTTTTGTAAGTATCATGTTTGCTTTATGTATGATCTTCTATCATCAATTATTTTTTCAGTTTGTCCTGATGATGGCATTGTTTTGCCGAAAGCGCTTGACACTCTTTTGACTTTGAGAAATATATATATTTCTTTTACACATATCTTTAAATAAAGAATCTTACACACTTTAAAATACAACTTATTCAGCCTTTCTTTCATTACATAGTGTGTACGCACCAAACACGTAACCTTTTGTTACTCTTCAAAATCAAAAATTTACATAGTTGTTAGTAATAATTTTGTGTCTTTTGATTTCTTTTCTTCATAGAGGGTGATTGCGAAAATTTTCAATATAAATAAAAACAAAGCCCCCATTAGTTAATATTTTAGTAAAACTTTCACTTATCTTTCAAGGACTTTCTGCCATTGAACACAGTGAATATCACTAACTCTTTACAATCTGTGTGTAAAATATACGCACAAAATATAAAACATTTAAAATATTTAACTTACCCTTCGAGGATTGTTCATAATTGAACACACTGTATATAATTCACTTTTCCAAGCTGTGTATAAAATATACGCACAGAATGTAAAAGTTTTAAAAATGGTTAATTTTGAAGACTTTCTGTCGTTGAACACACTGTATATCACTCACTTCAAAGACTATTTATCACTCACTTTTTATAAACCGTTTTTAAAAATGCGCATAGAATAAAACAAGTAAAAAGAAATTCATCATTTTGTATCAGAAGGGAATAATAATATAATATTTATGTATCACCCTCTATATTATAACTGTTGTATTAATATTTAGTCAAAATCGTACTATTTTTAGAATAATTAAATTGAATTAAAAAGAAATCAAAAGACCACGATGTAATAATTACCAAAGTTTTTCTACCTTTCCTGACGAAATCAAAATTGAAGAAATTCTGGAACCAAAAAAAATAAAATTTTATTCATTCGATTATTAATTCTTGTTTAAAATTTAAATGAATCATACTACAAACAGTAGAACAAAGAATCATCTTGTTATTTTAATTTTTTTTGGCGTTTTTTGTTTTGGTGTTTACGTGTTCATTTTTAAAGAAAAAAAAGTAGAAATTTAAAAGAAATCTATAAAATTGAAAAATAATAAATACTTAAACAAGAAATGAAATCATGTAAGGAAATTACGCAGTGTCACTGCAAATTTACCGGAAAATTTTTCAAAAAATGAAAAAATTGAATGAAAAAAAAATATTTAAAAATTAGCATATCTAGTTATTAAACGGAAAAATATTGTTGAAAAAACTAAAGTTCTATTTGTTACTGCAAACAACGTATTATTTTTTTTGATAATATATCTATGATAAACTAATAATAATAATAATAATAATTTAAAATATCGAAAAATACAAAAATATTTATCTTACCTTCTCTTTCTAGAAGGAGACCCAATCAAAAAGGGCATTTCACAAACGCGAAAATAAAGGGATCAAAACGCGCACAAGATCCATCGAATCGGAAAATAGAAAATGAAAAATTGAAAGCTATTTTATTTTTTAAACTAATAAACTACTAAATTTTGAATTAATATTGAATTAAACACAATGACATCTTAGACAAGCCAATTCGACGAAAACTTCTGGAATAATGGATTTATTTCAATACATTCATAAATTAATCGGCCCTTACATAAGTATGACTAAAACCTTTTTGTGGCAATGCACGATTGGTAGATTTTTTTAAACGCATAGGCGTAACATAAAATAATTACTTATAGTAAACATGATTTTATTTAGTATTCCAAACAAAGGTAAAATAACAAATTGTAATAATATTTATAATAAGTTTCTCTCTTTGAAACTTAACAGAATATGCATTGGAAATATTTGAAAAATGTCGTTTCTTTTCAAGAGAAAAAGTAAAATATATTGTCATTTTTAGAAACATAACTGAAATATACCTCAAAAATTATAAAAAGGGGTTTGATCTATAATTTAAAAATGTAAAAATCTCTGGTGGTGTTAACTGTAAAAATAGTTTTAAATTTGTTATTTAATATAATTACAGTTTCTACTTTTTTTTTTGTTTGTTTTGCCTTAATTTTAATGATTATTTCTTCCCTTACTTTGTGGAATCTATCCGTAAATACACATATTTACTTCTTTCTGTATCTCAGGACCGTTAAAAGTGACTACATTTAAGTAAATCAACAAACAGAACTGTATGAATTGAAAATATTCCATACTTTATACTCTTTTTAAAAAGACAGCTTCCTGTAGGATGATTGACTGTCACCCTTTTTTCTGATATTTCAAAATTGCTTCCTAAATCAATGTATAGATCAATGTATTTTTGTCCTCTCCCTATACAATCTCGTACTATTTCTGGAGCAATGGGATTCACTATAAAATTGTTGCAATTTTGATAGCATTGTTTCGTTTATAATCTTGATGAATTTCGTCACTATATACACTGCCGAGCATAAAATTAGGGTCACCCAGTAATTTGAAACTATTTTAGAAATTTTGAATTGTTTTGGATTTTTTTCGGTTGTAACATAGTTTACTCTCGTTATGCGATGCTTTTGTCGTGATTGCTTGAATAAAAAAAAGTTTTTGTGGTTCCGATAAGCGTTTAACAAAAAAAGGTCCTCCCACCCAAATTCTCAAAAACTATTATCAGCATATTTTTTCATTCTGTGGTTTTATCTGTCTACTGCAGATTGTTCGTGTAGTGTTTCCATTGTGAGTGTACTGAAATGGCCATATCCTGTTGTTGCGGCACGAATTGTGGTGGCTATAGAAGATGGCCACGGTCAGAGTGAAACTGCGAGAAACTTTAATGTCAGTCTCTCTAGTGTGCAACGAGTATTTCAGCGGTACGAAGAGACTGGTTTGCTCACACGCGAAAGCAACAAAGACGATCCAGAGAGAAAAATGCCTGGCATTACCTCTGGGACAAAGACAGGTTTCGTCACCCCGATTCTTGGCTCGGAAATGGGGTGATGTCTAGGAATGAAAGAATGACACAGAGTAATTGAGAGAGAGTGAATGGTGCGGACCCGCCTGCAAAGGTTGGGGGTGGTGGGAACTTCTAGGATGCGTATCAGCAACTAACCGATGCGTATCCTGGGTGGTTCGTGGGCTCATAAATGAATGTGTGTGTGTGTGTGGTTTGCTCACTCGAAGACCTGGTTCAGGACGAGGAAGGACTACGACAGCCAGAGATGACCGCTTTCTCGTTTCTAGCGCTTTGAGAAACCGGACGGTCACGGCAACTTCCTTCGAAATCATCTGGAAGAAGTGAGAAACGTGAACATAAGTGAGTGGACAGTTAGAAGGCGACTTCATGCTGCTGGATTGTCTTCTCGAACTAGAGCTACTGGACCGCCACTTTCCCGTGAACACCGGATTGCAAGATTGAATTTTGCTCGAGAACACTTGCCTTGGACAATAGAGAATTGGAGTCGCGTATTGTTTTCCGATGAATCGCGATTCTGTCTTACGGGACCAGATAGACGTGTAAGAGTATGGCGACGTCAAGGCGAGAGATATGCACAAGCGTGTATTGCCGAGCGACTTCCATTTGGTGGAGGATCAGTTACGGCATGGGGAGGCATATCTTTCGAAGCTCGTACGGAGTTAGTCTTTATCCAGAATGGGACGTTGAATGCGCATAGGTATCTGACCGAGGTTCTAGAAGACCATGTTGTACCGTTCATGATTATTCTTGGAGAAGACGCCACCTTTATGCATGATAATGCACGGCCTCACACTGCTCGGGTAGTCACTACTTATCTTAACGAGGTTCAAATCACACGATTTGTTTGGCCTGCTCGCAGTCCAGATTTAAATCCCATAGAACATGTTTTGAATGAGATGGGAAGACGTTTACGGAGGCATGTGCCGGCTCCCAGAAATTCTAGAGAGCTTCGCGACATACTGGTGCAAGAATGGGAAAATCTTCCGCAGGATGTGATCCAAAATCTAATCCAAAGCATGCCTCGTCGTTTGCAAGCTGTTATCACTGCCAGAGGTGGGAATACTCGCTACTGAATTCCTTAAAATTTCTTTTGTTTGAACAAATTCAAATTTTCATTTTCATTACTTTAAATAAACTCTAAAGAGAACCACAAAAGCTTTTTTTTATTCAAGCAATCACGACAAAAGCATCACATAACGAAAGTAAACTATGTTACAACCGAAAACCGAAAAAAATCCAAAACAATTCAAAATTTCTAGAATAGTTTCAAATTACGGGGTGACCCTAATTTTATGCTCGGCAGTGTAGTTCATTCAACATTATTACTTACAAACACAACACTAAAAACTAACATTTGTGTTTATTGGTTTATTGGTCAATTGGTCCTGAATCTGCAAAAGGAAAAGATTACTAAAAATATTTTAAGCAGGTACTGCGATAAATGTGAAAACTAGTTAAAAAAACTTTACATAATTTTGTTCTGTAAAGATTTGTGGACAACTGTCTATAAATATGTGAATAAATACTTTTTTTTTCAATTTCAATTTGTAAACGCCGTTTTAGGGATTGTAGAATTCAGAAAGTTGTAAATTCTAATTCCAAAAAAATATACTGGTTTTTTAAAGTTCGTTTAACGCATGCGCGATGTTAACCTTGGGACGCTAGGAACTGGGAACTAGCCCTTTTGGGAAAAATAGGCTGAAACACTTTTTTTTGTATATCTTGGGTAAAAATGTACTGTGTTCTCGTTTTAAGAAAAAAAGCGCGTCTGCTGAGCACAGCGCAGTCAATCTTTTTTTCGTAATTTTTGATCAAAAAATTTTATTTTTGCGGCGATAATGAATCATATTTAATTTGTCATAATCAATAGACACATACCTAGGTACAAATATCAACAGAAATAAAATTAATCCCGATCGATAAAAGTTTCAAAAAGCAAGTTCAATATTTTTTTTCATCGTAAGAAATGTATGCAACCAAATAACATAATGAGAATTTTTGCGCCATCTTTTAATGAATAGTGGCGATCTTAGAAGATTGGAGCTATTTTAAAAATTATGAAAATGGATTACTAATGACATCTAACTAATTTGTATAAACCAATAATACTTTAAATTTAGGGTTCATTTTCTGCGAAGTTGGTAGCCTTAAAATCACTATTCAAGGCTCCTCTTAAAAGAAAGAATTATCGACTACAATGATCAAGATCTAGGTATGTATGTGTTATTTTGTGGTTCCACGGATTTGCTCAAGATGAGGCTTGGATGTGTAATAAGTATTGTCTACCTACTAGGCATTATTTTTTAATCTAGTTGGACCGACTTGGAAATCTTAATATTGATAAATTGGAGTTTTCCCTAAAATTTGCAGTTTGAAAATCGAAATGATTTAAAAACCAGCCATCAACAATACGAGTGAAATTGAAAATTAAAAGCAATCGAATGACCTATTTGTTTATCATACATCACGTGCAATGCATGTGAGAATATTACGTTATCCTAATACCCTGACAAGGTTATATAAAATCAGTGTTTTAGTGTATTCGCTCATTAGTAAATATTGTTAAAATGGCCTGTGAGGTAGTAAAACTTTATTCTCAACATGAAAACCTTCATGTTGATTGTTTCATACCAATGGATGCCTATAACAAATTGGACTTTAAGGAAATAAACACGAATATTGACTAGCTACAGAACCTTACTTCACTTTTAAACAAAATAAGTGACGAATTTGTAAAAGATGTGTGGGTTGATATCAAAGATCAACATTTACCAACACTGGCTAAAGATGCCTTACAGGGTGTTCGAGCCGGAGATTTCGTTATTTCGTCTTCTCATTTAATAGACATAGAATCTGGAGCTTTGGATGGTACAACACTTTTTATAGCGTTGAAAACGAAATTAGTGTCTTAAGGAAAGGTGTATTTAATAACAAATCGATGCACAGGTTATGTTTCCTGAACAGCGGCGCATCGGCCATTGAGGATGGTGCTTTTGATGGATTAAAAGTCAAAACTTTGTTATTAGAAGGCAACAAACTTACAGAAATTACAGCGGAAACGTTTAAAAATTCGAGTATTAAAACATTCTTGTTGGAATCTAATTTTATAAATAAGGCGAACTGGCTTTCCAAAATTTATGTGGTGAATGCCATTGTATTGATCTTTCAAAGAATCAACTAGAATGTATTGGAAGTATTTTTAATAATACAGATGTGGAAGGAGTATATTTAAATAACAATAAAATCATACATCTAAACCCTGAAATTTTAAACAACACAGATATTACAGTATTGTCATTAAGTGGCAATCTACTTACAGATATTAAAAGAGGTATTTTTAAAAATTTAATGTGTTTAGACCTCTCAAATAATCAAATAGCAACTATTGAGGACGATGCTTTTTCAAATCTGAAACTAGGGTCACTACGCCTCAACAACAGTAAATTAAAATCTATTAAAAAAACACATGTCGAAAAAGGGTCCGTCATGGCCAATTGAGAAGGTAAACTTTTTTCTCATACATTTTCAACAAGTGTTTAAAATAAATAAACATTTTATCCAAAAAAATATATTTAAAAAACCATTTAACAAAATTTGCCTAAAACGTAGTTATTATAATCAACTATCTAATGGCTTAAGTTCTGCCTCTTCCTGAGCAGGTTTTTTATGATTAGGATAAGGATTTGGTCCAATTAAGCTTAAAATCACAGGTAACAGTACTATACCATGAAATAATCCAAATAATATCACCAGAAAGAATATCTAAAAAAAATTAATTACTATGTCAAATATATTGTACTTTAAATATTATAGCAGATATTACTCAAAATCTTCAATATTTTAGAACCTTTAACTTAGCTTTAATCCTTTAATAATTTTATTACTTACTTTAAAAAATGACTGAAAAGTGTAAGCTTTGGACTGGCTCATCATAAAGACCCCTATAAATGTAGACAAACCCCCATAAAGTACGGCAGATCCGATAGAAGTGACTGACTTAATGACCCTTTCTCGCTTAGTGCCTTCGGAAACTGTCAAAAAAGTGTGTCCAACATGAGTGGCATAGTCCACGCAAAGTCCAATGGCTAGTTCTAGGCCAATGCAGGAAACTAAGTCGATCGTCAGTCCCCAACGTTGCATAAATCCACACACGTCTACCATTGTGATAAGAACACAGAAAAAAATTAAACAGCAGATTTGCCAGTTCGCAATTAATAGGATCGTGCATAACATTACGCAGAGTAGAGCCAGTTGTAGATTGCGAATCACTTCTATATCTATTAACTGAAAAATAAAAAAAAATCGATATAACTAGTTCAGTCAGTATCTACAAAAGAACATATGAGGTAATTTAAGCATAGGATGGCCATACAAAAAAGCTAATCCAGAATTATATATTTCGATACGTCAAGAAGCTTTGTAGTCATAAGCAATATCAAACTTTCCATTTAGAATTGTTCATTGCTTCTATATTTTTACTTCCTTTCTGCACCTCTTTCTCTGTCTTTCTCTACTTCGCGCCCTTAGTGGAATCCGATGTGTGTTATTCTCTAATATTCGACAGCTTGATTTAGTTTTATTATGTCCCCCAAAAATGTCCTTATATTCTTCGTCATACCTTTTTTTATTTATTTGTCTGCTCTTCTCCTTTCTCAATACATCTTGTCCTCTCTTTGTTACGTTTGTATTTATCGTTAGCCATATATTTTCTATTTTCATTATATATTTCTTATATCTTTTTTGTATAGAATTTCTACATCCCATTTGTGTAGTTTTTTATTATTGGGTTGTTTATTTACTTTTGGGGTTTTTGTTTTTTGCGACAACATTAATAGTTTGGAAACAATTTCTTACCTCGTCTGTGATCCACGTGGAGAAATATTTGGACCATACTGTAGCAAACTTATCACCAGTGCTAAAATTTGCATGTTGGACGATATCTCTAACTGCGTGCATAGCGGGGATTTGTTTTTTGGGGTCATTAAACCTTCTAAACCGAAAGTCAATACTAGATAACTACAAAAAATTATATTTAAACTATTATACATATTATTATGTTAAATCATTACTTTAATTTTAGGAGCTGGTGCTCCACATTGAAGTTCTTCCTCGAAAACAAAATTAGCCTGATATTTTGCATTTCTAGGACTAAATAAAAATTTTGATAAAAATGTATTAAATCTAACATCATCCAGCGGCTCTTGATATACATCTAGGAAATAAAAAATACAATTAATTATAATTAATCGTGGTATTTTAATAATCAAACTGACCATGGTGAAAATTATACAGTACAAATTCCCTGAATGGATCAACCCATGAAACAATATTTTCGGTTATATTCGTAAATCCCTCCAATTCATGCACTGCCTTCCTAATATTTCGAATTTCGTAGCTATAGTTTAAAGAGCCGATGTATAATCCAGCATCAAAACCTCTAGCGGGATAGTAAATACCGCTAATTGTAAGAAATTTTCCCAGGTGAGTTTCTTCGGGTATAAACCAACTGGGATCGAAATGTTGCTCCAATTTTAAAGTGCTTTCTATACCAAAACCAGCGCAAATAATACTTATTGCTATCACAGTAATCTAAAATTATAGAAATATTTGTTATGATAAATGTAAATCAGGAAGGTGCAGAACACGTAATGTAGTAAATCGGTCCTGCAAGGACAAGGTTTTTGAATATTATAGTTGATTTGAACATTAAGAGAGAGCCAATTATCAGAAATGTTTTGCCGTAAAAACTAATTTGGTGAGTAAATCACAGTATGGTACATACGGTCAATTTTAGTAAAAAAACTTACTACACCTCTGGAACTATTTTACTACCTTTAATTATTATGGTAATAGTTCTAAGATGATTAAGGCGAGTCATAGATATAACCATAACAGAAAGAGATAATTGTTATTTAACAAATTTGTAAGGGCCACGGCCTCTTATTAAAGTTATGTTTTTATTTCAATAATACTGGAGTTCGTAAAAATGCATTAGACGAAACATGCGTTAATATAGAACATTGTGTAGGAAAAGTTTGGCAAAATAAAAATATAAAATCATCTCAAGAAGCGTCTTTACAAGAATATACTACAGATATCAAGGAAAGTTAAAGATAAACGTTTAAATGACTGTCATATAGGTGAAGAAAAGCTTAAGCTAGTCATCTACACAGAGGAATATTTGTCCAAATTGTGTTTAGTCAAAACTAATTTAGTTTAATCTAATCCAGAGTTTGAACTTATAATAACGGTAGAACCAGCAACACGAAACATTAATGTAGAAGCAAAACTAGTATATCAGCATAGGAAGAACAGACAAAAGCACAACGATGAGCACAAATATCTGAAGAAAAATCGGCGAGTTACTGTTGAAAGAACCAACCACAGTGACAGCAAAAAGGATTTACACGTAAAACACAGTTCATTCATTTAAGAAAGTCAGAGAATATTTCTTACAACGCATTACTTAAAAAGTACCACTGATCGTACTCATTATTTAATCATTTAATAACATTTTTTGACAAGAATTCAATTACAGGATAGTCTACATCCTCAAAAAGAAACTCCAAAAGCTCTATGGAAACCTTAAGAAATATTAAGTGGAACGCAAGGATATCTTGACCATTTTCGACATAGAAAGTTTATACACTAAAGTATAATTTTAGCACGTAATGAAATTAACCAAAACACAACTAATTTAATTAGTAAAACTTATGATTCAGAACTGCAAATTTAACATTTGTCTCAAAATAAAACAAAAAGAATTTAGTTTACCTTTCCCGGTACGGTCAATATCACATTAGAGTAAACTTTGTTAAAAATGGTATTTGTAATGTTTCTCTGGCTACACGAATTTGGTTTATAATTCCTGTGCTTAATCCAAGGAATGATACCATTTCTATTGTTTTCAAGTCTTTTTTGGTCTAGGACGAAACACGCTACAAAAAAGGTAACAGCAAAAATGAACGTCATAAGTACCCCCACTGCTGCATAAATACAGAAGGACTCCAAACATGGCAAGATCTAAAAGAAATTACATTCAAAAATGTTATTTTTATGATAAAGCATTTAATTACAGTTGACGATCCTATAAAAAATGCTATCACATCTGTAAAAGAGGTTATGGTGACTGATACGCCAGCATGTTTGAGCATTAATCCTATTTTTTCGTGTATTTCTAATTTCTTTTCCTCTTTGGTCAGCTCTTCCCAACAAGCCATTATCACAAACATGTCATCCACACCTAAAAGATACACAACCTTTAATAATGAAGGATATTTTTCTCAACTTTATACCTAATCCCATGAGTAGGAAAGGTAAAGATGTGTGTACCGGTCCATAAGGAATCCCCATTAATGCACATAATCCCGCTCCAACTATGAATGACATTCCAATGGACAAGAGACCCACGAATCCTAAAACGACCTTTAATAAAAGTTTTTAAACAGTAGATGGAATTGGAATGTGATTATAAAATTTACAATTGGAATGACTTACTCTTGCTTCCACCCAATTGAATTTCGATATTACTAGTTGAATATAGATTATCATAATCGTAATACCTAAGGCTAGTTTGTCCATATCTTGGAATAAAACGGCGTTACTGATATCCCCAAAACTGCAATGAATGAAATATATGAACAAAAGTCGTGTTTTCCGGATTTTATATTTACCTTCTACCAGCAAAATAATAACTTTGGGATGTTTGAGTAAAGTTTTCCATTATTTCTAAAAATAATCCTTCCCACTCGATAGCTTCTTCTGTTGCCTATGGGTAAGTCGTGAGTATTAAAAAAATGTATGACTGGTTTAAAAGATAAAAGAACTTACCCAATCACCAGTTCCTGCATAGTTACCAGTTTCTTCTACATCTATTGCCGAAAAATTTTTAGTTAGGTACCAGTAATTATAAATAGCTTTAGCTCCAATTATATGACCAGATTCATTCTTTTGAATCATGCCTAGTAAATCTTTGTAGCTTTTAAGGTGACCAAATATATTCCTGAAATATATTTCAGCAAAGCGACCTCACAACGTCATTTTTCTCTCTAACTTACTCTGTGTCTCTGTTCACTGCTTCTATAATATCCTCTTTAGTAAGATTCATTATAGTTTTTTCATCAAAATCCCATAGATCTAATATGCTTTTAGTGTAACATTCCTTTTTCATTGTTTCTACGAAGCTGCAATACATCAATGGGTTGAGTTGTAGACTAGGATCTAAACGTGGGTCATCTCCGTCAAAGAACTTTAAAAGTTTCTGATCTACCTTCGGTATTCTGAAATGAATACAGAAAAATCGTTTGCAGGTCTCTGAAAAAATATTAAGTACTTACAAAAAACATACATCTTTTAGAGTTAGATTTTTGTGACTTTTTGAGTGTCGGATAGTTTGATCCAAATTGTAGACCTGAAATTTGTTTTTTATTATTAATGATGAGTGTATTTCCATTTAGATTGAATTATTAGGTCAACGTGTACATATAAAAAATGTGATAATTTTATTTTAATAGACTTTGGACACGAATCATATATTCTTTGTTCGATAACGTTATATTATTGCAATTATCATTAACAATTTAAAATATTTTTACTACTGCTTTCTTAAAAAAGTCATAATTACCAATGTAATGAGATATAATTCTAACAAAAACATTTTTGAGTGATTTCAATATGCTCTTAATGAATATTGATAGTTTTTTATTTTCTTGCAAATTTTTTAAATGTAAAATTATAATAATAATAAAATATGTATTTATTTATCGGAAGTTCCAATAATAGTTTTCAAAATTATGATGTATGTAAAGGGTGTTGCTAAATTCATTTTTTTGTCGTAAAACAGAATTGTAAAAAAAATATGAATTCTGTTCAAGAGTACATCTAGTACCTTTATTTTTCACAATATCGAAAATTGTCACGAAAAAAGTAAATAAAAATTAAAAACTATATTCAAATATACAATTATATTAGACTACCATTAAAAATCAAGTTTTAATTTTTATAGATTTTTCTACACATTGAAATTGTGTAACTAACATAATGTTAATATAAATAAATGTGAATTCATTCCAGTATACCTCGATAGAGCCACCCTCTTTTTAAATACGTAATCGTAATTGCCAAATTCCCGTAATACATTTCTTTTCATATCTCGAGTAATTTCCTGACATGCTTCTGAAATGATCCGCTCCAAATAATCAACAAATTGATTGAAACTACCCTCGCTGGTAAATCTTTTGATTCAAAGAAATAGTCGAGTGGGCTTAGTCAGGAGATTTAGTAGGCCAAAAAAGATCTCAATATCCGTGAATCAGTTTTATATGATAAGAATTTCCCTTATAAACATATGTCCTTGAGTTCACAGAAACAGAATGTTAAAGTTTCTTAAAAAAATCTTTTGTTGATAACTTAATCATATCATTCTGGTATTTAAAGTTGATCTGGTAAATCCAAGGGCGTGCTTAAAGGTTCGTTATTTGCACGAAAAAATAATAATAATTCGCTTCGTTTTTGAGAAAAAAAATTAAAAACAAAAACTCACATCTGATCGTACATTGAGAGAAAAACTAGAATAAAAATTTAATTTTTTTTCTCAAAAATGAAGCGAGGTACGAAAAACCTCGAGAGCCTAACAAGTATTTTTATCAGTTGCTTCATCTATAAAATATAACACAAAGTGCAAAAAGGCTACCGAATGCTATTTTTTCGTGCAACAAACGTAAAACTGTTTTTTGAATTACTGAATCAACTGTAACAGCTCCAAAATATACCTCATTAAAATATCAGAAATTTATGAAAACGTCATCAGTTAAAGAGTGTCCATATTTGACTTTCCAGTTTAAATTGATCGCTATTTATACAATTTATACAATCTTAATTGATAGTTTTTCTATAGTGAATAATGTAAAAACTTTGCGATTAGTTAAGGGTTAGTCAATTTGAAAGCAATTTTCCATCGAAAAACGTGATTTATTGTACAAACTTTCTACAAGAATGAAGAATGTTATGCTAAAACTGCGTAAAAGATAAAATACAAGTCAAAATAAATGACTTTGAGGTGTAGTTTTTAGGCGGGAGGCGTAATTGGTCCTTGTTTCTTAAACAGATTAATTGTGGAATAAATTTGAAGGTGTGGGAGTACAGAACATGTGTTTAAATGACATTTACGGAGATCAAATTTTTTTTTTATTGTAATAGATATTTATAATTCGTTGTTAATCTGAAGTAAAATGGATTTAAGGAAATCCTACCAATTTTAATTTCATTAGGCAAAATGTTGCTGTATCTTCTCGTATCCATACCTTTGTAAGCCAAAATCTTACATTACCTTGTGGATAACTTCCGGAGTTAAAACATCGTCATCAGTAATCATAACCACTTCTTCTTGGTAACCAATTTGAAGTGATTCCATCAACCATTCCGAATCGCGGATAAAGGACGTGTGAGGTGGTACCCATAATTTTAAAGGGTTTTTTTCTTGTCGGAACCTGATGAATCCCAAAGCGCTTATTATTACTACTAACCAGCACACACCAATAGTTCTAAATGGATGTTTGCCAACCAAAACCCCTAATCTGTAATTAAACAATTACTTAGTCATTATTTATTTAAATATAAAATAATGATTGGTATGGAAAACTGTAACCAGTCCCTGTACTCGTGGTAATTAGAAACATTTAAATTAGTACGTAATTAGAGTATGATGAATCTTAAATTTGTGAATTAACGTTAGTAACCTTTTATTACTAATCACTTAATCGGGTATATGACACATCTTTCATAACGTAAAGAATTCTTAATGGTCTATAAAAATAGCTAAAATAATATACACAGTTTAGTGCATTTTTATAAATAATCATCCTTTTACAGTAAATTATCTTTCTATTTCCCTTTAGGCTTTGCTGATATTCTTTGTGATGAAATTTGTTCAGATGCATAAGCACACAAAGAAATTTAATTGTAAACATAATTATCGATTAGGATCACTGCTTTCATTTTTTTTAATAATATTGCTGGAATAATTATAATCAAGAAGAACATTTTTTGCATAGTTATTATAGATAACGCTGCACGCATATTGATAATTATGTCATAAAAATTGTAGTCATCGTTATCAACTCAAGTAGTTATTAAATATTATCAATCAAATTAAGCATTTTTTACAAATACGTATGGTTCATATTTCAAAGATCATTATATCCATTATCATATATTATATGTAATATGTATATATTTACTATTCATATAGTCTTAATATTTATTATTATTACAAAAATAATGATCAATTATAATTCTCCAATAAAATATACAAAATAGGAACTTTCTTTTTATATAAATATCCATAAAAATATAGTGTACTTTTACCATTTTGTAACAGTACGGGATATCTAATTCAACTAGTTTTTTTAATAACGGGAGTCAAGTGCCTTTCTCAAAAATGTTTATCATCATTAAATCATATTCTGAAGACAATCAGAGGTACAAGACCTATTGGAACGGTATGACATGACAATCAAAAAATCAGGACAATGGAAGTCCGTAACCCTTGTGAAAGAGTATTAAAAGCCATATCAAATATGTTGTAATCCGTTTCAGAGGTGAATAGAATAGAAAAATATATTGGGTGTATGTATATTTGTTAGAGACCTTGTATAATATCGTTTCCTCGTACATATTTTAATCGAAAAATTGCAATCTAATATGATATGGGTATATTATCTAAAATTATACGAAAAAATTTGCATATAATAAATAGTAGCCATCAATTATTTTAATTTTGGCCAAGGTTATTTCACATTTACTGTAGATCAATTAGTTTACAATGACGATTCCTGTATATTAATTTCATTTTAAACTTTTTTGTGTGCTACAACTTAATTCAAAATCGATATATTAAACATTTTGTTGACATTAAAAAATACCTAAATTTAGACTTGTATGGATTTCTGATTTATTTGGAGACTTTGATTTTTCTACCTGAGATTTATTCAGGAATTCATTCTCCGTGGCATTGTGACCCCCTTAGAATAAAAATCGACGTGTTTCAGCATTTCCTTAAAATCTAATGAATACTGCCAAATATCGGGGTGGACTGTTTTCTGTGGCCCATTCTGTATTTACGAAGATATAGAACATGACCTACAAAAATGTACAAAGTGGTCCATAGTTTGGATGTAGCATTCAAAGATATTTTTTTAAAAACTACCATTAATAAATAATGAACTGTAACAATAAAGCTCTAATTAGATTATATGTGTATTTAAAAACGATACGCACAGGAAGTTGAAGATATTTAAAGCATATCTTTTTGAATCATTCCAAAATTTTCATATAAATTGTTTATTGTTTGGTTACATTTTCATTATTATCAATAGAGGGAATCGGCAATAAGAACATTATTTTGAGGAAGATATTATACAGGGTGGTATAAATTAATTGCAAAAATATGTACGGATTACAGTTTCCTGTAAGAGATACGAATGGAACAAGTAGAAAATGCATATAATTAAATGTTACATTGCAAGTACGGGTGTCTCGAAAATCTAAAAGCTCAAGGTAGCAATATAATTTTATTTTGAAACGGTATGTGAGAAGTTTTTTAAAAATGATGATGACAAATTTAATAACGAATTTTAATCATGACATATTTCATAATAATCTATATACAAAATTTCCAAAATGCATACAGTGTTACTGACTCATCTTAAGTGCGCCCCTGTGTCGGACTAACAAAAATCGATACAAATACCCGCGACTACCGCATACCTAGCCTAAAAATAAGTTATACTCACTCATAAAAAAATAGCTCTGTATATTTAACGACAGCGTAACTGAACACCTGAAAGTAATTTGTGCATTTTCGTTTATTTTCGATTTCCACTTTTTCCGACATGATTCACAAAATGAAATACTTTCGCTACTATTCCCACATCTTCCCGCCGCACTGTTTCACGCTACTGTGTCTAATCATAATCATGTCGTGATTCTAATTAAGTTTATTTTTATACAATTCAACGTCAGTATAAAATTGAATAAAACATACTCCACAAACTCGTAACCCAACGTTATCGCGACCGCAGCATTTGGCGATTTGAAGCAAACTTGTGCTTGCTTGTGCTTTTATTGTAATTGCACTTCGTCTTCCAACGAATTGTGTAGCATCGCCCAATGGAGTCTGCTAATCTATTGTTAATAATATATATTTGGGTATATACTTTCTCGACGACAGTTAAGTATAGATGCGTAACTAATGACAAGGACTTTCAGTAAAGTTACAGAACGGGGAGGCATTTAGATGGATTCATCAAAGAAAAGGAAAATTATAAAATATAAAAACTAACTTTCGCGATTAGAATTTGCAAGGAGGTTCTTAACATAACGATCGGTACTCATATATTGAGTACTAAGATTTTTAACTGGCGAGTAAGTACCAACCTTTATGCTCATGGTTCATGCTAGGACATAGTCCTATAGTACAATTTCGAAATCCATGTTTGCGCATTAGAACGGATATAGAAAATCCGTTAAAAACTACTTGGAGAAAGGAATTATACCTATTAAGAATAAGGTTGGAATAGAGGTGACAAACGAGCAGCCACGGAACGTCTTTCTTACAGTCTTCCAAGACCAATGCCCACTTAAGTAGCAGAGGGATCATAGACGTTCACCTTGATGGAGCAACAACTTAGACAAAGAAAGAAAAGAAGTTCGAACTCTCCTCAATCGAGTTAAGGAAACAGGGTTCTGCGATACTTACAAATCGGTTTTAACGGAATACACCTAAGATATGTGGAAAGCCAAGATGGAATTTTGGAGAAGATTCTGACAGAATATAAGAAACTTACCTGCTGAAATAAGACTCCACAAGACCCGAGATAGACTGCTTCTTTGCTCCAAAAAGCAGACGTTAGAAATTATACAGAACCACTTTCAGGGCAGTTTGCTTTGGGAATATCACCCGCAACCCTTCTCACTTCCATCTGGTTTGTCTTCACGATCAGTTAAGTAGGCGTGGCAGGTTGTATCAGAAGTAATCCACCCTCTATTGTATGGGCGGTAAATATTTTCCCCATACAAATCATCAAGTGAGTATGGTATATTTCCTGCCCTGTTGCAAAACGGGGTAGAGTAACTGCTGCTTCTTCTCATGAAAATATTTCGGGTGATTTAATTGTGAAGCTACAAAACCGCTAGACTTGTTGATCGCAAGGGTCGTTTATATACTAAAAACAATAGAGAGAATTGTAGGTTTTACATATGCATATTAGAGAGGCGAACTGTAAGGAACTTCCTCTGAACCCCAAACCATACCAAGTGTCAAATCTATGGATTACGTTCTAAGAAAACTCATAGGAGGGATAAGTCACTCCCTATAGCACAAGGAAAGAAAATGAGCTGAATCCGACTTCATTTAACTAGATCAAACGTTGCCAAAAGCAGTACCAAAGTAGACACTGTCTTTAAACGGATGGAGAAAAATCCTCGAGAATTGGAGAGATATTCCTGCTCATTCTAGGGCTTTTATATACATACCCTTATCGCAGATCCTCGAAATGAGTAGAACAGATCTAGGTATTCGACTGCGATACAATCTGGAGAGTATATGGATGATAGGTCTAGTCATGCATCGGATTGTCGTTCCTGAAGCATGGAGGACGAAACGACTGAGCATATTTTATGCTTCTCTGCAGCCCTAGAAATGAGAAAGTTCCCTACGCTTGGTCTCATACAGCTACAACCTAACTAGTTCAAGAGAGCTTCACCTAAATCAACCTTAGACTTCGTAAGAAAGTGTAGATTGCATGGTGAGCCACAATAGGCCTCAATTGGCTCTACTCATATGAAACCTAACATTCATCAAGGAAAAGGAAAATGATAAAATATAGTGTTCCCGATAGGGTGTGGTGGAAGCTTCTCTTCACAATTAAACATTGCACAACCTCATTGGTAGAGATCTTGGCCGAAAGACTAATATTATGTAGATTAATCACCCTTTTAGAGTTGCTGAATGTATACGTATTATTGAATACAAACATGTATGTTTGTATGTATGATGTGAACAAAAAAGTAGATATCTAAACAAATAGACCTAATCGTTAGATGATCTAAAACGAAGAATGAATGATGTAGAATGCTTATTTTTTGTTTGATTACACCTTATAGAAGTATATTTCCTTCTTTGTTTTGTCTACTCTGTTGTTTTCAAATATAGTACCCAATAGTACCTGTTCTTAAAATTGCTGCCACACATACTTATTCTTGGATCTGAGGGAGTAGAAAGCCTCTTTTCTCATTTTGTTTGCACCATAAGGTAATTATATTTCCTTTCCTTTTCTATGAACTTCCCTCTTCCCTAATTTCCAATAATAACTACCCAAAGTCGTAAGGAGTAGAAAGTCATTTTTCTTTCCGTTTGTTCTTTATGAAAAGTATAGTATGTCTTTCTAAGGTTTCCATGAAGTTCTCTATTCTCTCAATTCAAAGAATGACTTTTCTCTTAGTTTGAACCTTATGAAAATTATTTCCTTGTTTTCCCAAATTTCTCCATTTTCAACAATAGTTACCTAAGATTCCCATTTTTGAATTGGTTCACGCCTTATGGTAAATATATTTCCTTTTATTTTCTTCCAACTTTCGTACTCACACGTTTTTAAGAACAGGGTCAGAAAACAGCTGTTGAAAATAAAAAGAAGGATGGCTTTAGAAAACTCGAATCATTTTATCTCGATTCACAGAGACCCAACAAATTTTTTTTTGTAAAATTACACATACAGATATACAAATACATACCAATTACAAGTTTTTAGAAAAAATAAATTGATATCCTCATAGGTAAAAAAAAACAAAACATCAAGTTCTACAAATACTTATATTACAAACAAAAACAAAAATATACAAATTTACAATATTCAAAACAAAAATTTACATTCACGAAAATTTCTACAACCTATCGTTATCCTAAATTTATAAAAGTATAAAACCCCAAAAATATCAGCAGAAAAATAGGGATCACTTTTTCTTGTACCGACTTTACAAAACTAGAATTCCTAAAGTCCGCCTAAAATTTGCTCCGAGTATATGAACATAACATGGCATCTACCAAATCTAATATTTACACATTTAAAAACTAATATGGCTGTGTACTGGCAACGTCTCTTTTTATATTTTACAAATTCATTAAAATGATTAAGGTCTTCATCCCAGAGATTCACCAAAATCTAAGTAATCAAGATAAAACAAAGAACTATAGAATTTACAGTGAACAAATTATCAACAAATGTTTTATGACGATCTTGTACAGAAAATAAGTAAGAAACAATGGCACTAACCAGTAATGTTCAGTTTATATATTTCTAGAAGAGTTAATTTTTTAAATTACAGTCCTATATCCTACAAGCCGATTTTCAATCACGACATCCTTTCTTTAAAATTGTTTTTTATATAATTCTATCGTAAAAAATGTTAATTAAATGTCGATTATGAGAATCAATAACAAAAATGTTAGAACGTCACATGTGATATCAGCTTTATTAGTCCCTTTGTATTTTCTGGCCTAGGATTGTAATTTCTGAAAATTTCTTCAAAAAAACATTAAATTTTAAACCATAAAGAAAATGTATTAAAAAAAGGCTGTGAGGGATATGCTTGCCAGTTTTTTTAATTAGCAGCAATTAATGATTTTCTAAAAATATTAAGTATTTTTTATCTATTTTTTAAAAATAAAAAATGTAACAGTATTAGTAAGTACCGTCTTTATGAATATTTTCACCGTATTCATCTTTTGACACTGTAAATTGTCACGTGTCAGTATCCTTTGGGCGTATTTCCAACTTCTGAAGGACGTTGACACATTACAGCTATCAAATGAGTGAAAACTTCATATTGGCGGTACTTAAAACCACAGTTAAACAACTCAATGAAAATATCTTGCTTCATTTTTTATAGTTCTATATTTTTTATGTAAAATATATTTGCCTAAAAGTGTGTAAAAAATTCAAGAACAAACCATACAGGATGATTTTTTAAAGTAGTATCGACGAATTTTTGGAAAAAGATTGTTGCTTAAACAGATTAAAAAGGTTGCAAATGTTATAAATAAATATATCATAATTATTCGGAATATTACCAATTAAATAGACTAGACGATTTTCATTTTCATTATTTCACTAGTGTTGCAAGGCATTTACTAGTACAAATAATCACCCTGTATAAATAAATTTCAGAACAAATCTTACAAAAATAATAAAATATAACTAAAATTAATAATAATTTAAAATAGAAAATAATAAAATAATTACTCTAGATCCATTCAAAAAACTGTAAAGGAGTTTTTCTGAACCAACGTACGCAATCCCAAATGAACACAATCGATTTAATAAAATAATTTTGGCATACAAGTTACTATCAGCCTCAGTAAACTCATCGATCCATTCTGCACACCAAATTAAGTTTTGTACATATGAGATTGAAATAAATTGACTAGTAACCTTCAATTAATTGAATTCTTTGCAGATTCCTCTAAGAATCTCAAAAGACTCGTTTTAATAATTAAATAAATAGTTTCACTTAAATAGATTAGAAAGTTAATTGATCATTTGAAAAAATATAGGAATTGGTGCTTCCCAAGAAATTATTTTAAATCAACAAAGGATGGTGTCACTCTCTAGCAATATCGCTGGTTAGCAACAAAGGACTTGTCACTCTAAAACAATAAAAATCATGTATGAAAGTTGGCAAAATAAAGGGTACTCTGTGTGATACATTGTAAACTTTGAGTCAGGACTTTTTAAGGTAGTTCCATTATGAAATAATTTTTTTAAGTTATTGTTTATAGACTAAGTTTACAAATAAATCCCTGAAATTTCAGAATTTTTGACGGTTTAAAATGTGAGATAACAACTAAGTTAGCAATTTTCAGACTCCCTTCCATTTAAAGCATGTAAAACTTCCTATCCATACAACTATTTTTTATTATATAAAAAAATCTCTGGATACAATTTAGAAAAAAAATAGAAAAGTAAACAAAAATGTTTTTAAAATAATTAAAAAACAAAAATAGCACTCCACCATTTTGTATTCGAGATATAATAATTTTTCTTTTTTTTATTTGAACATGTTTTTTTCATAGTCGATGGTAATCCGCCAACGTTGTGCAGTAAAGTTATCTGGAATAGTATAGAATAAAGTGCAGGAATTGTAAATTTTTGATGGGACTAATGCACTTTATTGTATTAAAATTTGCAACGCTATCAGACCATCATAATCGAAAATATTTGTTAGTATTTGTGGATATTCGTGTGCAGCGGTCTTGAATTTTTAACTATACCTCGCACGGACTATCTTAAAAATATAACAAACTGTTAGATCAATTTAACATTTTAGACAAGAAAGAAGATTATCGCTCTAATGCAACAGGATTTTGCTTGCCCAAACCATCGAACAATTTGTCTAAAGTTTTCGATAATTTTGTCTTTTAAAGTAACAAAGACATTGTCGTTCTATAACAACATATAATATTTTCGTTTTAGAGTAACAACAAAGCTGTATCCGTGAAGCAACAAAAGACATTGTAGCAGTGAAACAACAAAGATTATTGTTGCTCCTAAATAACAAATTGTTGATATTTCCGTATTGGGCCATTTTTAAATTTCTTACTGGTAATCTTGTCCTTCAAAAATAGTATATTATGTTACTAGGAGTAAAAGGCTAACGTTATTTGTTGAGCCCAGTATATTGATGTGCAAACCTGGTGAAATATATAATTAGCCTTCTAATCCGAGTGACATACTATTTTTCCTTCAAGCGTGAAAATAAAAATTATGTATAGTATATTCTGTAACAAGGTTATAATGAAAAAAAATCGATAGAGTGGAACCACGAATAGAACAATTACGGAATATTCATTCCATCACTAGTTATGGAATATATGCAAAACACTTAAGAAGCAAGTGTTTCAGAATAAATATTCTCTGTCAAGAGTGTTTACATTCTATTATTAAAAATGATTTTGGAATTAACACATTCCACTAATGGTCGTGAAGAAAAAAGATTACTTCATCTGTTATAAATATTTCCTATCCCGGCCAAATAAAAATAAATAAGATAATAAATGCAGTAGGCTGTTAATTTAATTGTCAGATGAGAAATAACACGTAATATCTTGTGTTCTATAAAATCTTTGATTTGAAGAGTTGCATTAACAAATTGAAAATATACTAAGTTTTAAATAAATAAAAATATTCTAACCTATATTTATTAAATGTACTATTTTGTAAAGAGGAAAAGTACTTAACACTAAATATTAAAATGACAGTTCTAATAAATGAAGACTACATAGACCTCTTTTGTTTAGTCCGTTGCTATGGTTACTTTTTTTGTACTAGTATAATAATAGTCTATTTCTACAAAACGTGTTACATGACATAATCAGTGCTATTCAATAACTTGCATCAAATCGAATAGGAATTAATGCGTCCTATCGGAATGACTCGTTCCGATGGCGTCATTTCGCAGTTTTCTGTAACAGATATCGAATAGGAATAGACCAAAAATGTAAAACTACGATTCAAATGTAAACTGCATCGTTTGGATAGGCAACGTCGCATTTGTAAGTAAATATTGACGTTGTCAACCAAGTGACAGCTGATTTCTACATGTAAGCCTTCTTCAGAGAATGATGCCTTTAGACCAAAAGAATGCGAGTTAAAAGAAATGGAATTAAAAGTTCGCATTATGGAAGATAAAAGAGCGTAAACTGAATATTAGGAAACAGGAATTGAATAAAAAATAAGTGAGGTCTGCACTCTTTCAGTACTAATTATTTTTCTTTATTCTATTTACTGTGAAAGTACCTAATTTAGTGTGATAGTAAATTAAGAAAAGAGTTTTTTAATATTAATAATAATATTATTGAAAATATGTTACCCTAATACACAAACAATTTTGTAGTATTACAAAAACCAAATTTAATACGTAAATAAAAAATTTAACAGTTAAATTATATTCATTATTCAAAATGTAAAATTTAGCAATTTCGGAATGCCACTCCGACATACCTTAAGCTATCGAAATCATTTCGATCAGAGCATTTTCGATTATCAGAACGTATTGCGTTACAGAATACCAAACTCGGCGATTCCAATCTGAGCATTGCGTTTCGATTTGAGGCATGAATGTACAGTATTATTATACGCTTGAAGAAAAAAATATTTTCTTTGTACTAAATAACGTAAAAATCTGACATATTGTTTGCATAAGTAGATCAGAATAGTAAACGTCCTTTATAAAAATGATAATAATAACTAAGTATGATTTAAGCTAGGTATGGTAGAAATAACAACTATGTCACTGTGTTCAACTCTGTTACTTTTTTGTCCCAAAGATACAAAGAATGTATTTGAAGGGTTTTAGAAAAACCAGCCTATAAAATAGTCATATCACAACAAGTGAATTCAATAAATCAATATTCAAAAGTTCCTATAGGCGTATATGTAGGAAAAACTAATATATTAAGAGTTTATATTATTTTACCGTTACCTGTAACAAATTTCAAAACGACCCATTTGAAAATGATAACGCTTCTAATTGGAAGGCACTGTTTTATCATTCCAATATTTTGGCCACCACTTCTTTTTAGAATTTCTTTGCCTTAAGCGAGAAATCTGGAAAAATCGTCTTAACTTGCTTATTGAGTAAAATTAAATATCTAAATAAGTTTTAGTTACTACAATGATTTGTCAGTGCAAGTCTAATTTAGTAATACTAATTGAAGGGTCAACAAGAATTCAGCCAGAATTCGATGATCCATATCGATACGCCTCTGATCCCTTGCCACCCTTCCTTCTTCGTATTACCACCTGAAAAAAGAAACTACATAATAATATATACTACCAAACCAAAACTTAGAGCGGAGATTGAATTCCGTATAGACTTTTTAATATAATAATACTGTAGAAATTACTTGTGCAGTAATAAGTGGCACTTATTGCACTAACTATTCTAAAGTACTATTTGTTTATGTAATATTTTACAGAAGATATATTTGTTAGGCAGCCCCAAAAAGTTATCGACAGGTTTTTTTCGGTCCAAAATTAAAATAATTATTTTTTTCATTAAACGTTTGACATAACTTAAGAAAAATTTGATTTGTACATAATAGATAAGCTGCATTCATATAGAATATGTAGAAGTATGGTTCAATCAACGGAGTTTAATACCTAATCCTAAAAAGCGCCAACTGATTCTTTTCAATCTTTTCAATAATAATTATTCGCAGTCACTAACAATACCTAATGTTTTGATCATATATCAAAGTAACAAAAAATACCTAGCTGTAATAATAGATTAATTAACAAATTAAACCAAAAAACATCTTAACATTTTAATAAACAGTCTGAATGAAAATTAAAAAAAATGTTAAGGTTTAATTAAATTTTTTCGACTAATTTCAAAAGGTTACTTTTTAAGGGTATACACTTCTATTAGATTTTTTAAATCATTATATATTGATTATTTTTTTATGAGAAAAACAAGTTTATAATTTAATAGAATAGAAGATAAATAAATGCATATTGATTTTAAGACCGAGTCCCACAACCATAAAGCAACCAATATCCAAGCAAGTCAGTCAGTCAGTTTTGATTATTCTTAAACTTGTCTCTATAAATTTATCAGGTTTCATAAAAATTGTTATAAAAAAATCGTAGACTAAAGAATATTTTGATGTAAATTTATACTTTTGACGCTCGCTTCTTTATTTTTAATTTTTTGACATTTCTATAAATCTCATTTTTAAATTTATAAATATTTGTAAAATTAAATTGTGACATATGGAGTACATTTTTAAATCTTGACATCCGAATTAATTGATATAATGCGATTCTTTATCCTTTATAAACATTCCTAAATCATCAACAACTTTGATGTCATTGACATTTTGGGTGCTTGACCCTTTCTATAAAACAATAAAATGAGGTTCAACTTAAAATGCAGGCATTTTTGACATTTAATGCCCGCTTTTGGAATTTAGCCTAAAAATTTATAGAATTAATTGAGAATAAAACTTGCAAAGTTGAAATAATGCGATTTGTTTCTCCATTCCCAATTTTTACGGAATTTTTTAAAACTAACTTCAATTTTTGTACACTTCATATCTATATTTGATACCTGACATTAATATTTTTGAATTAATTGATAAACTTGTACAGTTTAATTATGGCATTTATTAGTCCATTCCTAATTTTTATGGTTCTTTTTAAAATCTTACAATTTTTTTAGGTTTAAAATACGTTTATTGTATTTGATATTAAATTTTTTCCAATTAATTAACAGTACAAAATTGTAACGTAATTATTTCATTCTTCTTAATCTTTAACAAGATTTTACACATTTAACGCCTAATTTCATAATCAGTACATGCAAATGACATTTTTGTTTAAAAATAATTCAAGAACTGACCCGATACTCCGGTAATATTTTGATGTAAAATGAAAAGGCAACTAGGGCATTCCCTCAAGCGAGTAATAGGTGAATGAAAAATGAGAGGAAATACCTGTTGTTATGTTGAGGGCCCCGGCCTATCGTACAAAAGATAAGGTTGCGGTCGGGGCGCTGAACGTCCGCTAGTATCTGCATTTTGTCGATGCAGACTACTATTCGGGTACGCTCCGATGGGCGAATTTCTAAAATATTTTATGTATTCAACATAATGTTCATTTATTAAAACATCCTTTTACTTGCCTCATATTAGGACTTTGCTGGTTTGCAGGACTCCTACTTCTATGCGAACCAGAAGGATATGCGTCAGGGGGCAACCCGTTCTCTATAGGAGGGTGTTGAGCTGAAGCTTGCGGATGCGTGGGGTAACCAGAAGCCCCACCGCTATGCCGTGACGGCCGCGGTACTTCCCCGTGTACAGCTGCCACTGAGGGATGAATATTGTTCACTGAAAAAAAAAAAATATATACATATTTTCTAGATACGCTTGTCAAAGCCACTGTGAACCAAGAATTTGTTGCCCCAAAGAAAAAATTGTCGCTATCAAACAACAAATATTATTATGCCTCCCAAGTAACAAATAAATGGTTTCACTCATGCCACTACGAATAGTGGCTTATAGGCAAATATCGTCTATAGACTAAGTCAAGCTTATTTAATTACCAGAATGAGGATGGGAAGACAGCGGCGCCGCCGCCGGCTGACCAGTAAGGGGTATAGCTAACCTCGCATTTACTGCCAACAAATGATCCCTTCTCTGTAACAACGAACTCACATGCTCCTCTAACCTCAAATTTTCCGCTCGAAGTTGATGCAAACACGAGAGTAGAGAAGCAACTAAAAGAAAAAGAAAAAATAATTAGAACGATTCAAAATATTTATGGAAAGTCTTACTGTCGAAATGTTGAGCTTGTTCCATAAGAAACTGGGAGCCCTGCTCCCATTGCCTTTCTAATAATTGATCCAAGGTTTGTGGTATGCTGCCACCACTTCCGCCCAGCATGGAAGACAATCCGCTGCCACCAGAAGCAGTACTGGAGCCAGTACTACTAGCTCGTGCCTAAAAATATTACGTCAATAAATAAGTAAAATATTTCAATCTATTAATTTTAACTCACAGATTGTAGTACCCGATGATGAAGCTGAGGCCCCACAAGACTAGAATTATTTTCATTCGGATTAAATATACTGTGTGCCTCTAATTCATTGTTGAGATGATCGTTCATTTTTGAATGCATCGTCGAATTTGGATTCAACTGGTTGCCTAACATGTGCGGAGCAGAAACCCCATTCTGGAAACTACAGAAATATTGTTTGATAAAAGAGTGAAAATAATAAGATTGGAGGTAGAAAATTCCAAAACCAGTAGTCAAGGTTTAATTGACGTGGAAATTAAAATTTGAATTGGAAAATTCAAGACCAAAGAAAAGAAGTGGAATTAAAATTGGAACTGGAAAGTAAAACATGGAATTAATATTGGAAGATGAAAAATTGAAATTCCAATAAATCGAACTACAAATAGAAAGATCCAAGAACAGTATGAATTGAGGTTAGAACTAGTAGATGCCAATAACAAACTTAAGCTGGAATTAGAAAGAAAGGAAAACCAAAATAAAAAAAAACTGAATTGATATTTAAAGATTTCAAATGCAGAATAGTCCTGGGACTAGAGTGAAAGTAAAATTAGAAGAAGAACCAAACTAAAAAGTGGAATTATGTTATAATTGGAGGGTTATAAGGACAAAAATAAAGTTTAATTATAATGAATTTGAAATGAAAAAGACAAAATTTAGGTATCAATATCAGACTCTAAAATAGAACTGGAAATACATTAGGATTAATACAAAATAAATAGACTGATATATCAAGATTGTACGTGGAATATCAAACTATAAAAGCTAATATTACTTACATTTTTACATCTTTGCTGTCTTTGGACGACCCAGATCCAGTACCAAGCATTGAAGAATCACTCTTTCTGCCTCTCGTCCGTCGGCCTCCGGTACTAGGAGGTACACTTTGACTCTCGGAACTGGGACTGCTGGGCGGGGAATCCTTTATTTGGGACTGCATTATTGAGCTAAAGGCGCCCGGTGATTCCGGAGGCGGCGTTACATGAGAACGACTCGACCTCTTCGAGAGGGCGTTGTTATTAGTGATAGGAAGCGGCGCTGGGTTCGAATTAGAACCACCGGCACTGTTACGTTTTCTACTACGACTTATGCGGTCAGTCTTTTCGTTTGACTGGGATTGAGATCTGGAAGAGAATAATTCGGAAGTTTAAAGAAGTCGCAGAATTGCTCGATTTCTTTACCTTCCTCTTTTAACAGGTACTTCAACATTCACAGAAGGGGCGGTATCAAGTTCCAATTCCATATCCACTTCAGTGTTTATGGAATCCACCTGTTTTTCATAAGTAATTTTTAGACCACTGGAATTCATCTCCGAGGTTAAGAGCTCTTGATTACTATTTCCACCGATCATATTTTCTGTAAAAGAAACATTAGTACCTTATTCTCAGCTGTTCATTATTGTTGACTGTCAAATTTGTCGGTGTAATCACTCACCTGATATAACAGGAGTGTTTCTTTCTGTACTTCCACTACAGTTACTTCTTTCTTGAGCAAGTGGAGTGAGAACGCTGGTTTGGTTGTTGATCGACTTGTGGGGACTCAGGGTGGTGTTTACCAGAGGTACAGAGACAACAAGCGACTGAGGGTGTGCTTGAAGTGTCGTCTGTATGATTGAAGGTGTCGTTACCACTGTTTCTGTAGTGACTGTAGATTCAATCGTAGTGGTAAGTGCACTTGTTTTTATTGGGGATATGGAAGTAAGCGCCACCACCGGTTGGTTCGATAAGATCAACTGAGTCGAATCGACTTTTACCTTGAAAAAATCGTTATTTATGCAGCAGGTGCGTAAAATGATGCTCAAAGTACACATTAATATTCACAGTTAAAAATACTCAAGAGGGTCTCAACAAACAATCAAAATATTCAAAGTGTACAAGCGATGATAGCAGTATTTCCAAAGTCCAAGACACTTTGAACCTTGAAATACCTAAGCGGTAATAGAAATACTAAAAATATTCAAGAAGTACTACTAAATGTATAAACAACCTATTCAAAATACTTCTGAGATACTCAAAGTAGTCAATAGTACTTAAGTACTAAAGAGATAGTCCAAGTACTAAGATGTAAATAACATACTCAATAACAAAAATTTTTGGCGTACACTTTCTCCTCCCAGTACTCACCTTTTTAGCTTTGTCCACGTCGCCGCTAACACTATTCTTCTTATCACTACTCGATGCGCTACTAGAAGTGGTGGCGGTAGTTGTAGTTGCCGCACTTGAAACCGCAGTTACGACGACACTAACCTCACTAGGCGTTACAGCTACCGGAGTAGGCGTCCTCGAATTAGCTTTCCGCTTTTTCGAACCCTTGTCTTTGGTTTCTTTATCGCGTTGCTCACTTTCGGTTTCCTTTTTATCGGTAACGTCCGCACTAGGATTTTCCTCACTTTTCGTAGGCTTCGAAGTCGACGAACTTCGAGTCTTGTCCGTCGATTTATTGTTATTGTTATGTATTGTTTTTGGTGGTTGCGATGAATTGTTCTTTCCTGAATTTTTGGAAACAGGAGGTTTCGACCCACCTTGTAACGCTTTCTTTTTTCCTGAAGATGGAGGTGAAATACCGATTTTCGAATTGGAAGGGCCGCTATGTTCAGGTTCCCTCTCAGAGTTAGAATCAGAATTATGAGACTCGTTCGATACGGGTTTGTAAGGAGGAATGGTTTTAACGTTTCCTCCTTTCTTCTGTAAAATTAAATAGATACTTTGTTAATATAAAAAATTTGCCAGAAAATAAAGAATTACTTCATTGACAAAGCATTCCACATTTTTTTCCACAACTAATTTTATAATGTATTCATTGTTATTTTTAAAAACTAAGTATATTTACATTAAGTGTTGATAGACATTCCCCAAAAGGCTGGCGTCTAGAATTAAATGTAAGGAAACTTTCCTTTAATAATTTGAATTATATTTATTCTTTAATTCAAAATCTTTAAAAAAAATTAGTAAATTTTTATTACTCTCAAAGAAATATTTAGTTTTTAATAGCCACATATACATTATATTAGTATATAATAATATATAGCTTAGAACCACTTATGTATAACATTATTTTTGCCGTTCTGAGATTTATGGAAAACTGAGACATGTCCTTTTTAACATTTATTTAAATATCTGTCTTCAACAGAAATGCTAAAGAATTTCAAAATTTTACCCTATACTTTTTCACTTAGATTTGCGTTTTCCATAAACCTCTAAAAGACAAAAAAATTTTTATTTCATAAGTGGTTTCTGGCACTATATATATATATACAATGTGTCCACGGATAGAGTTTGTTTGTTAAAATGATGTGGCTTTAATAATCTTTTACAAAAGAAACGCTAACTTAAACAGCAAAAAAGTTTGGCGCACATTTATGCCACAAGTATAGTCTATGTGGCGACCTCTACAATACATATTGAAAAACCGCGTTGACAGTTTCAGTTTGATCAAAATTTTAGCTTCCACTTTGAAACCTATTATGAGCGATAACAGATATTTTTAATACAAATCCCGTTGCACGTCATATATCAATTATGAGATCACGACCCTGCAGTGTTGTCGGCTTGTCTAAATTGTCGAGGAATGTAGGAAGTTTCAAAAATGTAAGGTTAGGTTATGTTGTTTAGCTTTATTATTATGAAAAATTAATTTATTGAAGCGTATATGAACAATATACAAAAAATAAAGACAATATTATAAAATTACCGAAAACGTGGTGAAAACGCACAACTGGTTGACGGCCGGACGTCAGAAATCGTTAAAATATTTCAATCTAAATACTCGACAACGTCGCATCAAGGCATGCCAATCGCTACAATGTCATTTCTTCATCATAAATACGAGTCTCATGGGCGTAGAAAATTTCAAAATTATTTAATGTAAATTATGGTTTTTTGAGTACTAAACATATAATAATGATTTATAAACTTTATATTATAAAGAATAAGACGTATATAAGCCAATATAATTGAAATAATTCTAAAATTATCAAAATAATTACGATTACTTTTTCGGTTTTTTAGTACTGTGACTACGTTCATGAGTCCTCGTGAATTTTCGTGATGTTTCGTATGATTTATCTTAGTTAGGGAAATTTTAATTAGTTGGCAGTACTATGACGAAAGAGGTACGTCACTCCTGACGTGCAACGGTATTTGTACTAAAAATCCTATAGTTCGATGTCGTGGTCTCAGTCAGTCTACTCCACGATTTGGACCATTTTTTGTGCAATTATGGAAAAATAGAGTAAAACGATTAAACATTACTACAATTATCGATTTTTTTTGAAAGATAGTTATGTTTTTAAAAAATATGTTTAAAATTTATAATCACCATATAATTTTCAGGCTTTCCAATACATATTTGAAATCTTATAACTTATGTTATTTTTATATACGCTGAAAATATACAAAGTTGACATTAAACAAAATTAGTCTTTCAATCGAAAATTATCATTTTTTAAAAAATACGACATTAGTTTTAATTAGCTAGTTAGTACACACATATTGAATGAAAAATGTAAAAAGCAATTACTCAGTAGAAACCGCACCTCTGAATCACATCATAATGTCATGATATTTGCAGTTAAAACAAATCAATAACTATTGGGACATTACATTATTTAAAGCCTCTGTATTTTTTTAACAAATTCAAAATTTCAAGTATGTTTAACTAAGGGATAACAGAAATAATTGTATGCCTTATTTGTAAAGTAATAATTAAATTCTTATTAATCAGCTATTACTGCAGGTAGGTACATTTCCTAAGTTTTATAACTGGCCAAAATGAAACTGCTAATCTTTTCTTGTTATTAAATAATGATTTAAAATTTGACTTACGACTTCCTTTTAAACACCATTAATTTAAGTAATCAGATAATTAGAATTTAATTTTATATTATGTTAAAAAGGTATTTTTATATATAGACCGACCCCCAAAAGTTGTCTACAAATGGGAAAAGATTTATTTTTAAATTATTAACAAATAAAATAATTTTTGATAAAAAGACACATCTAGATTGGTATATTTCGGAAACTTGGGCAAACTTAAGCACTAAAGAATCAAATTTGCTGGTGTTGATTCAAAATAAATGGAATTTTAATTGAAAATTAAAATAGAAATGAAAAATGATATCTAAGTTTAAATTTATGGCCTATTTAAAAAATTAACAATTATTACATTTTTTTTTTAAATTTACTTAATGGAAATTTTCATAAATATAAAGCTTTCAATGTAAATTTGGGACATAATTTTCATCTTTTAACATTTTCAAATATTTTTTCCCTGAATACCAGTACCAATTTTATAAATTTTCTTGTAATAATAGAAAATCTGTAACCATGTGTGTATAGGTTTATAACTTTTGTCATATTTTAAATTTAAAATTCTAAACGTACGGTTTTTACGTTTTATAGCTAAGAATTCTGTTATTTATAGTCCTTGATATTTGTTTCAAAATTTTGAAAGTGTGGTTAATTTTTTTTATTTTTGTTTCAATATTTACAAAGAAAATCATTAATATTCCCAGAAAAAACCACTTACCTTAGAGGATTCACGGATAGGATTAATTTTCAAAGAAATTAAATAGGGATTTCTGTGATTAAAACTATGTTTAAATATTTAAATAGAATTAAAATCTTACCAATTTACTGTAATGATACTGGCAGTATCCACAATATTTAACGTTATCCAAGTAATTTCCTGCTTCCTCGCAGAGTAATCCTAAGCCTTGAGCGCAAGTGACGTGAAATTGTTGCTTGCAACCAACTTTATTACATTGCATACAAGCGCCTACAGTCGCATTTGAAGGCTTCCCTTTTTCTTCACATATATAGCAAACCTACATCAAACCAAACATAATCTCAAACAACTTCGCCGGTCACAAAAAAAACCCACCTTATTAAATCGTTCTGCAGGAATCAACTGCAACTGAATAGGTTCCATAGTAGTGACATTTCCAAACCGAACTTCTGGAATATACAAAGCACAAACGACATGCGCCCATCCTGAATTGTCCGTACGTTTAAGAGCTCCATATTTGCTGGGGCACAGCTCGCATTTCTTAAATTTAATAGAAAAATACAAACTAGAAATATTACATATAACACAACTATCAATTAGAAGTATAACTCATATTTCTAGATGGAAAATTTTGTTAAAAAATTTTAACTCACCACTTTAACTGATCTCTCTTGACTCTCACATTTACGACAATACCAAGGTCCAGTTGGGACAGTTACAATACCATAACAAGCTGGAAAAGACACCTCTTAGCATTTTTTCTTGATATAATCAACAGGAAAATATATTAAGAAGTAAATACACTATTAAAAATAAAGAAATTGAACGTAATTAATAAGGTCAACTTAACATTCATTTTGCTTTTGTTAACTATTAGTATATCTACTGACTTTAGGAATTTGTTTATTAAACGAATATATATTTTTTTATAAAATCATTGAAACAAAAAATGTTTAAACATGAAAAATGACAAAATTTAAGAAACACAATTATTCTCTTTACCTAGAGATATACTGAGATGTTTAAAAATTTCCAACCCTCATGTTTACCCTCTGTGAATGGGTTTTCTACCTGAACTTTTAGAATTTAGGCAATTGAGATTAAAATTATAAAATGTAATAAAAGGCGGGGTGCTTTTTAATTTTTATGACCACAATATATTACCAGACTTTAATTCAAAGTCATATTTTTTAAGAAAAAACCAGTGAATATAAAATTGTGAAAACTTTGATATATTTTATTTTAATTTTATGTACACGTCATTTAAAAATGAGGATAAGAAAATCTAGTCCAGTTTTTTAATGTATAGTAAATTTTAACTAATTTAGCTATTCATGATAATTTACCATTTTTACAGTGATATATGGCATTTGCGGCTTTTTAGGTGGGTTATATATACAAAATTTGGTTAATACTGAACTTGTTTCAGTACAATTTTTTTCTTGTTACAGCGATAATTTTCAAAATTATTTGATTTCTAGGAATTAAAATATGTAACATTTAGTGTATTAAGTGTAAAAAATCTTAGCAAAACTCAAACTTAGGGATAGAGCCAATAAATTGTATCTGGTTCAATAAATGCTGTTAATGTTAATTTTGGGTATGATGTCGACCTAAGCAAAACCAATTAAACAGTAGACAACGTTTCGTTCATATATTTGAACTTCCTCACTATTCATATTAGAGCAGCACTTCGGATGGTGCAATGATGAAAATAAAATTATGCAGCATATCACTCTATACAATAGATAACAACTAACACATACATATTCATTCACGCTTAACTAATCGGTTACTTATGTCAAACGGTAAATTTTTTTGGGCTTTTTTTGTATGTGAATAGTGGTTATTATTTGAAACTATTTTGTAGTACAAAAATTCTGCCAAATAAGTGTTACATATCAAACTTATGTGTTTTTAATTGCGACACCCAATATTTCATTAGAATCTTATAACTTACTCATTGAGCTGGTTACAACCATAAGTATGTATACATCATGATTCAAAAAATTTTTTTTAATAAACAGAAGAACCCTCAATGATTTTCACAGAACAAGGGAACATTTGTTTTGATATAGATTTGCGTTTTGTTTAGTTTTATATAAATACCTGTTACTTTAATTTAACAAATGTTTCCTCCGTAATCCTACTTAATGGAATAATTTGATAATGAGTTCCTTTTGTAGCAAAATAGCAATATCTTTCTTCTAAAATAAAAAATAGTAATGTTATTATAATTTTAAAAACTACATTAAACAAACACTTTTTTAGAATAATTTGCCAAGTTAGCATAATATATATATTTTTACTGTATCAAGAGTCAAAGTTAGTTTATATATTATTTTTAACTCATGAATCAGGCTATTTTTTTCATAAACATGGTTATTCAGGCCTGCATAGCAAAACTTGGAATAATAACATTTGTAGTTATGGTACTCTAAACACTGGTCAGAGGTGTACATTTTCACAAAATTCATAAAAGTATCAATAAATATTTTTTTAGTAAAGTCATATTTTAATATTCTGACTAATCCTGGGCTTTAGAACACTCTATATGAACGAAACGCTGGTTATAATTTAATTGGCATTTACTTAACTCCCGATATTTCCCACGTGTGTGAAGTTAGCCTTGTTTTTAAGACAAACTCTTCAGAAAAACAACTTTTAAAGATGATTCATAAACTGGACGAGGATTGTGTTCCCTTAAACATTTTTTAAGTGAAATTTTTATTTTTATATTTAAGTGTTTATAGTGTTTTCGACTGTCTTTCGCAGGTATAGAAAGGGGCATTTAATGTTTGTATATCATGTGGTAGTTTAATAAATATACATGTACTGAATGGGATTTATGTGGATATATGTACGCATATGTTTTCAAGTAGTGTTTGTAGATTATATATATTTATTTTATAGAATAACATAAGTACAAAATATTTCATTAAACATATGTAAAAAAAATTGTTATTAAAAAAACACTACATACAATTTTGGGATATATTTAAGTTTAATAACTATATACTTCTAAGAAATTAATATTAATTGCCCAACACGCTATAAATATTTTTTTTTTCATTTCTAGTAGTGCCAGAGTAAAGAAGTATTTAAGTTCTACTGTTAAAAAAAAAGAAGTACACTGGCTTTACGATTTTACTTAAAGGAGCTTTGATAGTGATGGTAATTACACCAAAACGGAAATTGAAGATAATGGTACACGGAAAGTCAACAAAAAGAAAAATTTTAAATTCAACTACAAAACAAATCAATACATCACTTTCTCAAGAACAAGTAATTTAAATATTATAAGATTATGTTCCCAGACTAATTTATGTACCTTGCAAAAAACAAGTACTGGGTATGATTCAACAAATAACAAGTCAATCTGCTGTGCCACCAAAAATAAATATTAATATAAACCCCATAAAAATTATTCTGCAAAAAAACACAAATATCTGCTAATTAATATGTATACAGTTCAGTCAAACTAGAACCAAATAAACCAGAATAACTGATAATCTAACTTCATATAAAAAACTAATTTCTCTTATCCTATTTATCATAGTACTCATCTACAATCAATATTAATACCCTGCTCCAAATTTACAATTTACACATACAACAGAAATTGTAATATTCCCATAAAATGTAGAAAATGAGTCGGTAAACGTACGTGCTTGTGATTTTCCCTTTCCTTGAAACTGTAAAGCATATGCGGATCTAATGAACATGAAGATTACAAAGTTAAATGTACAAAAAGGCCTACCATATCCACTAGCTAGTTTTTTCGGTAACTAGATGTACATACTTATATTTGACTTGGACGATACCAGCAAAGTTTCAGCAACTAAACTGAAGACCTTAGTACAAGAAGGATTTTTAACTAGAAAATTTTCTAAACATATTAGTGCAAAAATCAGTTTCGGAAACGGTTTAATCAAAAAGTTCCAGCTGCTGACGCAAAAATGTTGTTAACCATTTCTTGCACTAAGTACTTAAACTATCATGAGTATATATATATATATATATATATATATATATATATATATACTGTAAGGTAAGGTGTATATATAAATATAACCCCCCTCCTTAAAATGACCTATTATACAACGTTCTTGAAAATAATCAGTTAAATTGTCTTGTGTGTGGAAATTAAGTTAGAGGATATAATGAAACCATTATACAAAATTGGTTGCCTAGTTCAGGCTAATAAACGTATTTGTATAAAAAAAACCACAAAAAATAAGCTGAACAACTGCTTGCACTTTGCCCTACAATTTAACAATAAAACGTTACATGTTTTCGTTGTCTATATACACGCCAAAAACAAATTAAACAATGTTTAGAAAAGCAACACTTTATAATGATAGAAAAAAAAAACAACTTGAATAACAATCAAAGATCAACTTTGATCTTGTACTGTGTACAAAATACTTGCTAAAGAATCTCAGATTTAAGCGACTATCTAGACACAGAAATAGAAAACGGAAACTACTACTCAAAAAATTCTAATATATAAAATACCTCACTGCCTATAATAATAGGCAAGTTAAACTTTAAAAACCATTTAAAATGTAAAGAAAAAATAATTACTCGCACCAAACATTAAATATAAGAAACAGGGAATAGATATTCCAAACAGTCAAAGATATATATTTCCATTTGCAAACTATTAATAGATTATGCTTGTGTCTTATTTCAAATATGCAAAAGAAGTACTTTTAATCCTCTTCAAGTAGCTGAAACAAATAGATTAAGAAACGTTACAAAAATGAGACATCCAAAGAATAGACTTTGTAACTACCCAAAAATATTCCTATATGAAAAAACTAAAAGAGAGCCAATAGCACTACAGATTCAATGTCTCACTAATAAAGTCCTTAATAATTCAAATACAACTGACCTAAACACAATAACAACCCCCATTCAGTTCACTAGAAGACGTCACCACCCTCAGGCAACAATTTTTGACGCCATCCAAAGGCTAATAGTTAAAAAAATATCTTTCTATTAAAATGCATAACTTTTTTTACATATAAATATTTTTTTAAAGTTATATCAAATGTATTATGTAAAAAATAATTATTGTAATTATGAGATGAAATACTCACTTTAATAGTCAATTGGAAGTATCAAATAAATATATTTTCATTCTCTTCTAAACAATTTTTGAGCCAGTGAAGGAGATAAGCAAAGCAAACATAACGCCATTTAAAAAACATAATTCTAGATTATTAGAGATAATTAAATTTTGAGTTTTGTACACGTTTAAGAAAATATGTATTTTCAGAAGTTGAAGGAATTTTTTTGTAAAAAGTTCCGATTCCTGCTATCTATAAGGAGTTTGTGTGGGTTTACTGATATGCGCAAATTATCTAAAGGCTTTATTTGAAATGTTAATATTTTAATGTTTTTCAATCCTTTCAATTATTTTATAACTAACTCTGAATGAAATTTGGTAAAAGTATTTTGGCAAAAAAAAATTGTATATTGCATTTCCCATAATCTGTATTATTGTACTATGACGATTTATCAAATAAAGAGATTGAAGTGATTTGGTGAACACTTTTGTGATTAAATGATTCACATATTACCGTTTCTTATTAATCTTAAAAAGTAGCCGTTAAAGAAAATTAGTGTTCAATTGATTTCTAATTAGCATAAAAAGCTAGATTTGTAATCTTATAATAGATCACCGTTTATAATTTCTAAATAAAGTAACTAATAAAGTTGACTGACAAACTATTTCATTTTATCAGGACATTTTCAAGTAGTGAACTAATTGAAATGGGTACACTTCAATTTTATCAAATTGTAAATAGTATATACTAATAAATGAATAATCCTGTGTATTATATACATTTTATTAACTACCTTGATGAACAGCTACAGTACAAGATTGTCCATCGCAGTACACAAGTGGATTTTCAGACCAACCTCTATCGTCAGAACAAACACAACAGCCTCCTACCATTTCCCTCATAATGCAGAAAAACAGGATTTGCTAAACTAGCGATTCGACAATCCCACCCCACATAACCAAAGCAACAGGTTCACATTCATCTCTACGTTTTCTTTAATTTTTCAAATTCAAAAATTTACCTGAAACAAGAAACAATTAAAATTGCTAACGAATAAAAAAATTCTAATGTAAATTGGAACAAGGTTATTAGCAGCATAAACACTTAGGAACATTATGTAATTTAATAATTTACCAGTGGTGAAACGGACACTGAAGCTTTTCACTTAAAATATAATGTAAACTTTCTTTCATGTAAAACATATAGAAATAAATGCTACAGTAGAATTTATTTATTTACGTTCCTGTTGTAATAATCAAACACCATGCCTCCCACGATCTTACCTCCAGGGTCTTCTAAAATATCGTTAATAGCTTTTATTCACTTCTGTTGCCTTTCATGCAATCATTACTAAAAAGTATTGTGGTTTATATGCAGTTCTGCATAATTATATAAAAAAGTATTAAATTAACTCGACACCATTTTGTTTTTGTGATTTGCACGGAAAACACAGCGCCGAAAGCGGCTTCTTTGGGAGACTGCGCGTTTACTACATGTAAAATACGCAAACGCAAGCAAATGATATGTCTAGTTTGCCGAGAAAGTCTCTTTAATGGAAAAGGAGTTTTTTTGAAATTACTTTTTTTCTGTTATATAAATTAATCCTATTAGTTTATATAAACACTATATATTGTCTAATTTTCAGTATCTTTATTAAATAGTACTCATTTTTTAATACAATTCTTAGAAGGAGCTAAAGAGCAAAGTGAAACTCGTGTGGCTAAACTTTAATGTAGAAATAAAAGCTGTTACTGGCTAATAAAACACTGAATCTTTGTCCTTCAAATAAAAGATTCAAATTTTTGACACCAGTAATGTCATATTTAAAAATTTCAAATATTTTTAGCGCCGTTTACAACAACACAACTTTTATAGCAGTAAGATGTGTACTATCCAACAAGTCTTGGTATGGGCTAACATCCTGATGTCAAAAAAATTATACGTTGGCAATAGCATTTATATACATTCACCTATATTCTGTTGTACGTATTGGTTTTACATTAATAAATTATTAGGTAAATAAAATTATATTTGTGTCCACAAAATTTAATAAAAGTAACTAAAATAATACTTTAAAATTATTTTGCTAATAAAAATCAAAATTTTTAATGTAATGTTTCAATGTGTCTGAACTATGTTCTCAATAAATTTTCAATCTCTTTCTAAGGGATTTTTTACCTTTTGATATAAGACGAAAGAAATGAGTTCATCTATTGATTTTGCATGACCGTGATATGATTTATAACTCTGTTTAAATTGTTCTACAAGTGTTCTTTTGGGTTGGAGAACAGGTTACGACTGCATATTACATTAATAACTTCTATTTCAAGGAATTCTGTCTCTATTTGTCATTTGTGGAGCATTATCGTGTGCAGCAACAACGTGATCTCCTATGGTCCCTCTTCAGTCATTGACAGTTCCAACACTCTCCGATCAACATACCTTTGTCCAGTGCTCTGATGAATAAGAATTGAGGATGCCTTTTGTTCCATATATTAAAAAAAGCCTGTTCAAAACAGCATGCTTCTTTCCTCATATCTGGGAAAGGAATTTCGCTGGTTTTGTCGAGCTGCTCTCCTTTGACCTCTTAAATCTCAAATTGGGGTATGGTCGGGTTTTAGACTGCTTTCTAGTTTCATCTAAAACATCACATTTTGTCAGTCATCAATTGGGTAATTATGTTTTTCTACAACAACCTTAATCGAACGTTTTTGTTTTGTCATATGAGTTGGGAATCTCTTAGTTGTCTTTTGGTAATCAAATTTTGCACAGTGTTTTTCTTATTTCTGTAGTTTCTAAAAATTGTATTTTAAGCTGTAGATGTGAAGAAGATGGATTATTTAAAGCAAATTGAGCTAAACAACGATTCTGTTCATAAGTAGTCAGCTTTGTATGGCAGTGTCTCGGACGATTTTTAATAATAATTATTTATTTTCTTGTCGACAAACATTGTTTGTATAATAGTCAAAAAATCACAAATTACAAGTAAAAAGTACAGACTAAAAGTAAAAAGAAAATAAAATAAGATGACATAAATTAAATATTAAAACAAATCATACTAACCATACAGCTAAGATCTAAAAAACTCGTCTATCGAATAAATTATATCATTCCATAAAAATTGCTTGAAATTTTTCTTAAAAACATTAATTGAATAAGTGAACGTTTCCGCTAAAGACAATTTATTAAATATTTTCTGGCCAAATACTTTAGGAGATTTATACATGACATTACTTTTCGAACATGGTATATAAAGGTCATTAAGAGTACATAGTTTTATAGTCTTAACATTAAAGTCCTTTGAGTTTTTGAAAATAAACACTCCTATTTCAAAGATTCATAATATTTTCTACAACTCGTAAGCCGTGAGATACCAGTCATGCAAGGCAAACATTTTTTGTGCAGCGAAAACTTCATCAGCACGACTACAGTTACCCCAAAAACATAATCCGTACCTAAGTCTGGATTCCACCAGTGCATGATATATCATAATTAACTGATTTTCTGTTAATACGTCTTTTAAATTTCTAGTTAGATAATTAATGGAATTTATCTTTGAAACCACGCCTTCATAGTTCATCTTTCCATCAAGACATTCATCAATGTCAATACCCAAAAACATAACTGAAGGCACTGTAGTTATTTGATTATTATTAGATATGTATCTGACACCGTTCCAGCTGTTTTGGTAAATTTATATCCAAATGAACTAAATTCGAGCCCACCGAATGAAAATGTTTAGTTTCAACAAGACGGAGCAACACCGCATTATGCTACATTTGTAAGAGACTACTTAAATGAAATATTTTCAAATAAATGTATTGAATAAAGAGATACTGTTGAGCGACCAGCTAGATCACTAGACCTCATACCGTCGAATTCTTTCCGTGAGGCTGCCTCAAGAATAAGTATATGAAACAAACAAACGTGTATTAAGGATCTCAAAGAAAGAATAACAATATACATTAGACGGACATTTTGAATATTTATTTTAATATAATAAAGTCAACTAAATCAAGTCACATATGTATGTATTTAGTCTCTAAAAGGAAATGCTAAAGAATATCAAAATTTCACCTGTACCTATTCATTTAGATTATAATTATTATAGATCGTTGAAGTCTGATTAATGAATTTTCAAAAACATACAATGCTAAAGGATATTCAATTGAAAAAAAAGGTACAGACTACGCTGGACTTGCATGAAACAGCATGTATATTTCGATTTTAGTTTAAAATTTGCTATAACTCAGTGTCTTTTATAAATTTCTAAAATAAGGGCAAAAATCATTTTATTCTACGCTCGATTTAAGGTTTCACACTTCCTTGGAAATAGAAGCCGCTTTAGTTGAACTATTTTATTCAATTGTGGCAGTGAATCACTCCACGTTCTTTTTTTTATTATTTCTAGATATTGTCATGGCATTTTGCTTTCTCAGTGTTTTCTCTTCATTTTCAGATTTCCACTATTATCGACGTCCTCTTGATTGGTTTCCACTCAACTTCTTTTGCACGAATCCAGTGATTTCCTTCTAATCATTCGTCGATCCCATTATTCATGAGACTGTCTAGTCGGAAACTGGTCACCTCTTATTTCTTTTACACCATATATTTTCCTTTCTAATCGCCGTAAGTGAACTTAATTTTCTTTGGTAAGGTCTATTGTCTCGTTTGCGTAGATTCGCTACCGGTCTTATTATTGATTTTTGTTACTGTACTTATCACCTTTTTTCATGGCCATATTCTATCTGTAATAAGTTCAAGTATGATCCATAAAAAATATATAAAATTATTTACTATATGAAATTTAAAGTCTCTTATTTCTAATATTAATATTTTGTTATTATTTAACCTATATTGAATATTATATATTTTGTTTGCTGCTTGATCTGTAGTACTCTTATATCTGCTTTATTTGTTTATTTTCTTTAATGCTTTTCAAATACTTGACGGTTACGGTGAAGTCATCTCGGTATACGCTACAATTTGCTCTTCTTTTATTATTCTATCTAGCGCTATGTTAAATACAGTGGTGTATAAACCATCTCCTTGTCTTAGGCCTAGGTTTATGTAGAATTTCTTCGTTTTAATCATTAAGGTCTAATTAAATTTGTTATCGTCACTTATTAACATATCATTTTTAATTGACATTTAAATATTTAATTTTACCCTAACTAAAAGTAGGTGATATCCATGGAAACAATACATTATAAACTTGATTTGGTAAAGTTTTTTTGTTTAAATAAAACAATCTTTTAGGCAAACTTTAATTAGTGAACACATAAACATTTGATATTTGGAACAACAAACGATACAACAAACGATACAACAAACAATAGAAACACAATGTAAAATAGAATTTATCCATCTATAAATATTTTAAACTCTAGTTATTTAGTATCATAAATTGTATTTTCAATACTCTTTTAATTTAATTCGGAAGAAAAACTATCCACTTGTTCTATTAAATAATGTGGATATCCTAAGTCGTCTAATTTGTCATCAGAACACCATACAAAAGGTCGAATACTAATTATTTTGTAGCCTCCAACAGACCTGCTTAGCCATTCAATATCTACAGTAGCAACTTTATACGCTTCTAGCCACCCTGTAAGTTGAAATATTATTAACTTATGTTTATAATTGCCTAATTAATTATACTTACTTTCATAAATTTCAAAATCTTGTGTAGATCTGCCTTCTGTAATAATTAAGTTAATTTTATCCTCATTATCAGATAAACTTTCCAAATTTTGAACAATAATTCCGCCAAGTTTCAATATGACGTCCTAAAAATAAATGTCTACCTATTAAAAAAAATCCTCTAATAGTGAAATATACACATACCTCAACATCTTCTACAGTAATAGAATATAAAGGCTTTACACAATAAAACCGATAGCCTTTAAGTAAACACCGAGTAGTTTGTAGTCTAGCCATTTTTGGTCCTGGATTACCTGAATGATCAAGTGCTTCATAAGGTTCCTAAAATTCAAAGACAAATTTTGAAGCGATTGCCTTTTGTTTCTTTGAGAACAAGAATTTACAAGAAAATATTTTTAATATTTCTTCAAATAATAAATTTTTAGAATACGGCTTTTTATATTTCTTCAAGAGCATGCGTTTTCAATCTACTGATTATAATATTTCACTAAAACATGTATTTTGAGTCAATAGATTTTTATATCCTAGGGCACTGAATCTTAACCTTTTTTTAGTCACAAAATAATTTAAAAATTTGGCAGAACTATCAAGAATTGCTTTTATATTTCCTACCTAGAATTTTCAAGCAACTACTTTTTTTATCTCTTTAATGTCAATTTTCCAAGAAATTTTTTTCAAGTTTTTTTACATTTGTTGAATTAGTAAGAGGAGATACTTTTTTTATTGTTTCAAGAACATAATTGATGAAGTATACTTAATTATAAGTAATAATTATAGTTCATTTTCAAGCAACCAATTTTTATATTATTTTGAAAGTAAACATTTTCAACCTATCGCTATTTTCATTTTCAAGAACATGATTCATTAAGAAATTGATTTTTAAATGTAACCAAATGTTTATTTTAACAAATAAGAAGTAATTTTTAGCAAATGTTTATTTTCAGAAATAAACGAGATTAACAAGTAATTTTTAGGAAATTTTTTTTTCAAGTAATTTTCAATCTTCTGGCAAATCAAAATATAAAAATAGCTACCTCTGATATAATCTCATTATTCTTCAAGCAATCTTGGATCCACTCAAAACCAACCACCCAGATACCACAAGAAACTGCATTAACAAACTTCATAGTATAATCTTTAACTCTTTTATTTTCGTCCAGATCTATGACCATGTGTGTCACAGAATCATTAAATTTAGCACTGTAGGTAGCCAATTTTTTATTTGTTAACAGAGAAATACTCTGTATCTGATCTTTGCTGAGCCTTGTACAGGCAATACACGGTTTCAAAAATTTCGACTTTCCGTGTGAAGTGTTAGATCCTTGCGAAGTCCTGATGAAGTTTAAGATACTTTTTTGCTTTGGGTTAGAAGTTAGAATCGCGGATTTTCGTGGAGTCTCATTATTAATAGATATAATTGTGTTTTTCGACTTGAAAGTTTTATCGAAAGAACTTTTTTCAGGAACAATCGGAGAAAGGTACAGGATTTCTTTTTTTGCGGAGGATTGAGTGCAAGGAGTGCTGTGGGGTAGTTTATGTATTGAAATATTTAACGGGGTTAAAGAACTTTTAATGGCTTGGTTTATTGTGTTTTGAAAATCTTCAGTCGGCGGTTTTTCTTTTTCGTTTTGCTCTAGATTAATTACAGTAATTTCCTCAGAGGGAGTATCGTCATTATTGTCTTCAAAACCAGGAGGTGGTGCAAGTGGGGCAAAATCTGGATCAATTTCTTCATCACGAGCTGTTTCTAGTAACGGAAAAAACGATGTAAGGTTCTTTACGAGGTTGAGTTGAGATCTAAAAATAGATGATTACTTAATATGGAAAATATAGTAAAAAATAGATACCAAAACCTCATTGCTACAATTGATTTTTCCTTCTGAGGAGTACCCTCAACGACATCATCATCATCTGAAAACAAATCATCTTCATTCGATTTTCCTACATTTTCATTTTTATTATTCTGGTTTACTTCTTCATCCATGACGATATTTTCAAAATCTACTCCATCCAAACTATCTTCAAGCTCTTGACAATAGGTAGCTTTATTTTTAACAATATCTTGGGTTTTTTTAATGCTTTCTGAATTTTCCTCTTGTGCTAATTGGTTACCTTCATCCCCTCTAGCTCCAAGGTCTTTCATTTGCACAACATTAGTTGCTTCTTGTAATGGATCTTGCAAGTCCTCGGCAAGATCGTTGGAAAAAGCTTTATTTAAATTTTGTAATTTAGGTCTTTTGGGAAGCGGTTCTAAGTTTTCAGTTTCGGTTTCTGCAATGACGTCCGAAAATTCAGATTCCCCTTCTAATTCCGTATGAAGTTGTACGTCTTTATCTATTTTAGAAAGGTTGTGGTCATCAAATATGACATTGTCATCAAATATACCACTTCTGGGTGTTGCTGTGTGATATGAAGACGAGTTGGTTTTAATATCATGGGACACTGATTTGTTACAATTTTCATTAAGGTTTTGTACGTTTTGCGGTGACATACATTTCTTATCGATGTTTTCGAATTTTTTCAAAATTTTATTAAGGTATTCCTAAAATAAAATTAAATTGAAAACATATCTTAATTCAGTTAAAAAGAAAATTGTTAAAAAAAAACTATATTTGAAATTCAATTTTTGAAGAAAAATAATGGTTTTTTAGTAGGATAATAAAAGGATTAAATAACGTCTCAATAACAACATTAAAATAAATTGAAACGTTCAGGTTTCATTTTATTGAGAATAATACTACAAATTATTATACATTCCATTTTTGAAAAAATAGCGGTTTTGCTGCATCTAGACAAATAATTTAATTATAGGGGCAAAAGAACCTCTTACTATCAAAACGATTTCAATTTATTGAGAACAATAAAACAAAAGTTAGTAATCACATCTGTTTTTGAAAAAAGTAATTACAAGTAATTTAATTTAATTAAGAGCAATTTATAAGAATAATCTACGACGTAAAAACAAAATAAAATGTTAATACCGAAATGGAAAGAAATGATGACGATAGGACCTTATTTAATACCGATATAAAACTAAATTGGAAAATTAAGGTATCATTTTACTGGGAAAAAACATTTAGAAAAGTGAAGGTTCTAAGAAAATAACGTGTTAATACTGAAACGCAAATTATGGTTTCAGTATATTGAGAATACAAAAACAAACATTTGCAAGAGTTTTGATCAATTTATAACAATTAAAAAAAAATTACCTCATTTTCTTCATCACTTTCAGGCGTTAACCCTTTCACAAAATCCGCATCTTTAGGTTTTTCCGTAACATCAAATTCAATGGATAGATCGTCCCTAATAAACCTACTGCACTTTTTCTTAGTAACAACAATATCTGATGAATCACTTTCAGATAAAGTCCTTTTCTTTTCATTTGCTTCAGATTTCAAAGGACAAATTAAAACATTGGTATTACTTTTAAGCGACAAATCAATGTTATTATTATTTATTGGTGTGGGGATTAGTTCATTGTATGTAGGTGAAATGTTTTGAGGATCAGAGTTTTTCTGGCTCACATATTTTCCAGATAGCAAACATTTTTCATTGCTGTTTGGCGCGTACTGATTTTCAATATCCTGTGTTTCGAAATTCAGGAGATCTAAACTTCCTGCAAATTCGTCACTGTGTAATCTTTTTAATGCTTTAACTGTTTTAATCTCGTGCTTTTTGGTAGTGTTTGATGAATGGGTTTTTTGTAAAGAGTTGGATATAGGATTATTTATATTTTCGACATTTTTCTGCCAGACGCTATTTGAAGCATTTGCTTCGCAATCATTATAACAAACTTTATCTGTCTGTACATAAGTGTAGCACAAATCTGGCAATTCTGTCTGAGTACCATTAGATATTGTTGGAATTTTATGTTGGATAACCTCGTGTAAGTCATTTAATTTCTCCATATACCTTTGGATGATCTCTATATGTCTTTTCGTTAGATTTTTACCTTTATCGATGTATTGTAAATAAGTTTGTAGTTCAGTTTTTAATTTATTCATAACAGCATCAAAATTATACAACTCGTTGAATGATATATTAGTTTCTAATATTGAATCAGACTTATCCAATTTTTGAGTTTTGGAACATTCTCCAGGTTTTTTATTAGTCATGATATTACTATTATTCAATATAATGTTATTTAAAATTTGGATTTTTCTATTTTTATTGAAAGTGTTATCAGATAAATCTATATCATTAGCTTCTTGTTTAGAATTGTTATTGGATATCATCTTTTTGTCTGTGTATGGTGTTTCCGGAGATTCATGATGTTCTTTTTCATCAGCCAATGAGGAATTATTATTAGACCCATTTTCTATATTCTAAAAATATTTTATAGATTAAAATGTTTTGATAAAATAAATTTATAGTAAATTTTTAACAATTATTTTAGGAATTCTAAAGTCATACAGGGTGACTCAAAGTTAAAAGTAAATGTATTAACAACAGGTACTTAGGCGGTACCTTAGTGATCGCAAATCACTCATCATTAATCATAATCATAATATTTATTAAATCCTATATGACATATGATTTTATGTATAGGACAGTCAATTATTTAAACACCGAAAAAAGAAGACAATATTAGCTAAACTGATTAAAATACATAAATGCTTATCACACATATTAAATTAAACAAATCATATGGATTAATTTACATAAAAAAATACATAAGTGGACGCTGCTGAGCATCTATGCAAAATCATCCAAAAACTGTTATACTGAGTAGTAAAATTTTTATATTAGTAAATACTTTATAGTTTTTTAAATATTGCAAAAAAATAGGTTTTTAATATTTATCGGCAAGGTACTACAAATTTTTAACCCAGGTAGAGATCTTAGTATTGTAGAAAACTTGTATTGGAACCAGAAAGCAGTGGTTCAGATCGATGGAAGACTATCCGAAGAAACGTTACACTCAACGAGGCGTCAGAATGGGATGCATTCTATCCCTGCTATTATTCAACATCTACTAGGATATAATTTTCAAACAGGCTTTGCAAGATAAAGACCTTAGAGTGAAGATTAATGGTAAAATGATTAATAATATTCGACATGCCTACAACATGGTCATCTTGTGCGATAGTATCCAGGGCCTTCAAAAGTTCTTGGATTGTGTAAACACGGCAGGACTGGAAATGGGTCTAAAAATAAATGTCACTAAGACATAATTTATGATGTTCAGTCGCCAATCGCACATCGATACTTCCCTACAGATAAATCAATAAAATAATGAGAGAGTTACCCAATTCAAATTTCTTGGATGCTATATCACAGAACAATTATACCCAGATAAAGAGATTAAGTGCAGAATTGAAACAGTTCGCACAACTTTTCTGAGGATGAAATAATTCTTCTGTAACGACAACTTAAACCTAAAATTACGCCAAAGAATGATACAATGTTATATTTGCTCTGTGTTGTTATGTGGAGCTGAGATCTGGACTGTAAAGGCTGCTATGATCAATCCCCTCGAAGCGTTCGAGATGTGGTCGCATAGAACAATGCTCCGAATTCCCTGGACAGCTATGCAGACCAACGAAATATAGCAAATATCGTTCGTGAATTACTTAAAACTATTAAAATAAGAAAAATATCATACCTAGGGCATGTTCTTAGAGGAGACCGATACAAAATCCTTCAACTTATAATGAAAGGTAAAATCGAGGGTCGCAGAGGAATTGGAAGGAAGAGGATGTCATGGCTGGGGAACATTAGCGATTGGACCGGAGTACGTAGTGCCGAACGACTATTTAGATTAACCGAAAATCGTGAACAACTCACCAATGTAATTGCCAACGTTAAGGAGACCTGATATGGCACCGACAGAAGATCTAAAATAACAGTTATTTATTGAATTGAACTCAAATGAATCTATTTTTTTTCTTGAGTGACAAATATTTTATTTTGCGTTTCCCCATAAAATTATATTATAGCATAAGTGACTGAAGACGATACTGTATTATATATTCAAAACTACTCTAATTGGCAAACTATTCTTTAATTTGGATACTGCCTAAAAGGATTTGTTAATTTTTTTTTATTTACTGAGTTATTATGCTCTGTTCAATGGAGATTAGTATCAATGTGTAATCTCAAAAATTTAGTAGTTGCTGTTGATGTAATTTGAATATTATTAATATTTACAGACAAAGAATTGGAATTATGAAATTGAAAATGATTATATATGAGTTGTGTTTTTTCAATATTAATCATTAAACTGTCTTCCTGCACCACTTTATGAAATAGTTAATGATATCCTTAATGCACATCAGAAGACTCTCATATGTATGTGCTGATATCACTAATGACGAGTCTGAATGAACATATATATATATATATACAGGGTGTCCCACGACGATTAAGACAAGTAATATATCAGAATTGGGCAGTAGTAGAGAATTATAATTTTGGGGGTGTAAATTAGAGCAAATGTTGCATCTTTTCTTGTTATTGTGTTACCCAATGAGGTATTTGTTTTTGGTCACGTGACGTCGCATTCAAAATTATTAATGGGACAACCTGTATATTTGTGCCTTTCTGTATTCCTCCCGATAAAACAATTCCAACAAACTAGCACACTTAGGGTCTAAAGTGATTAATTCAAGAGCTACAGGTACTTAAACGATTGTACCATTACGATTGAGACAAAAAATGTAACGAACAATAGCCTCCACATTTTGATGGTAGAGTGAGAAATTATCTGGACATGATATTTCCAGAACGCTGGATTGGACGCAACGGTACTATTTACTGGCCTCCAAGGTCGCCAGACCTGACACCGTTAGATTTCTTCCTTTGGGGATATCTTAAAGGAATCGTATATGAAACTCCGTCTAGAGATTTAGACGATTTGAAAAGAAAAATACGCGATGCTTGTAGAACTGTGACACCGGAAATGATTAGGGCAGCATGTAACCGAAATCTATTATCAAGATTTGAGAAATGCATTTACGAAGATGGGCATCAATTTGAACATCTCCTTTAATATTGTAAGTTTTTTTTGTGACAGTTAATTTGAATTTTTATTAAAAATTATAATATTGGTTTGTCTTAATCATTACGTACGAATGTAAGATTGCCGAAAATTACAAGGGATTCAATTATGAATTTTTTAACTTACAATCGTTTAAGTACCTGTAGCTCTTGAATTAATCACTTTAGACCCCAAGTGTGCTAGTTTGTTGGAATTGTTTTATCGGGAGGAATACAGAAAGGCACAAATATACAGGTTGTCCCATTAATAATTTTGAATGCGACGTCACGTGACCAAAAACAAACACCTCATTAGGTAACACAATAACAAGAAAAGATGCAACATTTGCTCTAATTTACACCCCCAAAATTATAATTCTCTACTACTGCCCAATTCTGATATATTACTTGTCTTAATCGTCGTGGGACACCCTGTATATATGTCAAAAAATAAGTGGTTCCAGCACAGACCCCTGAGGAACTCCCATATTCATAACGAATTATTGAAATACTGAACCTTTCATTTTAAATAAGATTATTCTGTTACTGAGGTAACTATTAATTAACCATTCCAAAAAAATTCTTTAAATACTATATTGTGCAGTTCACTCTGAACAAATACTAGTTCTAGACAGTCAAATGCAATTCAAAATGTCACCTGCATTTCCCTGAATAAATTCGAAACAGTGCAAGCCTTTATTAAAGAAAACAGTAACAGTAACAATGCTGTACCTGTAAAAAAAAATAAGGAAAAACAAGTATTACTGCTTCAGGTGATACTCAGATTCGTGGGAGCCTATGAAATTAAAGGGATTACAAATTTTATCAAATAACTTCGAAATTGATCAGATTATCAAAAATTTGTTTGGGTCATTTTATATGTCCAGAAAATATGAAACTATATTAAATGGCTTTCTGCCTCTACTAGTTTACGAAATAGCAACATAAGAAGTTGAAAACTCATAAAATAAATTGGTTGATAAATTATATTCAAACATATATTAATAAATAACTTACCTTTTTCTTATTTTCAGATATATCTTTATTTGTTAATTTTAGTTTAAGTTCTTTTTCCTTCTTTTCACTTGCAATATCTAAACTTTGAAGAGTAATATTAAGTTTTTTGGGACTCTTTTTCTTATTCAAAGTTGTCAATATTTTTTCCAATCTAATCCAATCGGAAGTTGAACTTTGAGTGGTATGATGTTCTTTTTCCTTTTCTTCCTCTTTTTGTAATTCCTTCTCTAATTTATCCAAATACTTATCTTCTATTATACTACGTACAGCGTTTTCCTTTACTTTTTCCACCATCTCTTCAGTATTACTTTCTTCTATGTCATAATTTTCATACAAACCTACATCTGATAATCGAGATTTTTCTTTATTTGAGACTTTTAATTCAAGATCCAATGACCTAGAACGTTTTTCACATTTTCTTTTAGGTGATGTAAGATCTATTATAGGAATTACTTCCGTTGATACACGTTGTTTGGGCTTTGTAATTGTTACTTTTAAAGGTTTGATTTTCTTCCGGTGGATTTGTGATACAGAAGTTAGATCTATCACAGGAATTGTTTCTTCAGATTCTTCGACAATGTTTTGGGTTTGAGTAAGACGATGGAATTTATTCTTATTATCATTTAACCAATGAAGAACTGCATCTCTTGTGTTAGTATTATGAAATTCTAATATTTTGTAATTATCTTTCTCCTTAGGTTCCCCTTTTTGTGGATACGTTTTAGTTGTACCTTTTTTATTAAACCACATTCCCTTAGGAAATTTTTCTATTAGTTTGTCAAATGCATCCCGTTTAGATGTAGATGGTGCAGATGGTTGATCAAGAAAACTGGATGATGAAGGTTTTGTTTCTGTAGGTTTACAGATTTTTTTCTTAGATACAATTTTTTCAGCAACATTTACTGATTTTTCTTCAATAGATTTTAAACTCCTATAAGTTGTTTTCCTAACGAGTGCCACGTCATCATGATAAATTTTTTCTTCAACTGAAATTTTTAAGCGAAATTTTAATGCTAAAACTTAGAATATATAGGAATACAAATATTGCAAAAGTACATATTTACACATGAATTTGATTTTTAATTCTTTTATTAATTTACGAAATTTACTCTATTCTAAAACAAAAATTAAAGAGGATCATGTACTTGAAACTTTTGTTGATGGTCAAATTAATTACAAAATATTATTTTGTAATCCATAATGATATATTTAGAAGACAGAATGCTTAAAAAAATGAAACAAAATTCCAGAGCTTAATAATAAATTTGATTTTTATTTTTAAATTCTACATTATTTTCTGATTATTCAAAATATATTTTTTTGAAAACTATCTAAAAATTGGTCAGAAAAAATAAGGTGGACATGTATGTTTGAATAACCTAAATTGCAGGAATTTTTGGTAAATAAAATAAGATGGGATGGTAGTAAAAATTTAGTAATTAGTTCAAAATATGACTTGGTAAATAAAAATATATGTACAGAAACTCAGAGCTATGCACAAATGTTATTCTAAGTTCCTTAGAATCTAGATCTCAAGTTGATTTGGTTAGGTATGCTGACTTTTCACAAGTTTTCAATAGAGTCAACCATGAAATCTTCATTTTCACACTTAAGGGTATGATATATCAAACTGGATTAAGAAGTACTTGTGTGATCATTCACAAATAGTAAAATCTAGAGGTGATGTATTATATATATATATATATATATATATATATATATATATATATATATATAATCAGATATTATTAAAGAAATAACTTATTTTCTTTCTAAAAGTCAATGTCCTTTTTCGTATTTCAATAGGCTTTCCTTATTAATCCATTTATTGGGGTTTTTTAAAGTAGCCACTCTACCGTAAAATTCTTAGAAATTGTAAATTTTAGATCAGTCTATATTACAAATTAATTAAATTAATAGTTCAAAATATTTTCACTTTAATTTGACCACCACATCAGAGTGTGAAGTATGGGCATGTTTAATTTTTGTTTATCTATATAAAAAAATATTAACTATGTATGTTTTGCCTCAAGGCACCTGCATAATTTTATGTTATTATTTAATAATTAATATTTAGGAATAAAAAATATTTTAAAAGTATACATTTACATTTGATTTTAAATTTTTAGTTCTTTTATTAATTTACCAAATTACTTTGTACTGAAACAAATATTATAAAGACATAGTACTTAAAACTTTGTTGATGATGGTCAAATTAATGTCAAAACACTTCAAAATATTTAGTAATACATAATTGTATTTAGAAGGCAATCCTTTAAAAAAATCAAACAAAAATCTATGTCTGTATTTACAACGATAAAGTTGATAGTGATCCTTAATAGATGAAACAACTAATCTAAACCAAATATGGAAGTCCTAGAAAATATAATTTGACAAATTTTTTCTCTGTTACGCCCACGCAGTTGAAAATTAATCTTCCATAAAATACTTATTTTTAAATTATGTACTATTTTCTTATTACTGGAAATGTAGCTATCTGAAAACTATCTACCAATAAGGTTGACAACTATGTATGTAGCAGGTTATTTTTTAGAGTTGAATGAAAATATATGAATACTTAGGAGGAGAACATTATATCATTTTCCATATAAGTATATTCAAGCATCTTGTACATAAACAAATGCTTCAAGGAAAGTCCAATCAGTTCTTAATATTTTTCCGTTGAGACTTAAACATTACATTCATTATAATATCTGGAGCGAAATGGTAAGTATTCCCAGATATTAGAGGTTCAGGTAACTTATTGTTCAAACAAAAATCAGTACACAACACTAAGCCTAATAATCTGGTTAAATTATTAAAAATAGAGTTATATAGCGTGAGTAAAATTTCTACATATTATTTAAAATTTTAGTGAAATTCTAGTGGAAGAGTTGTGACGTCTGATTTGCAAACAGGATGAATATTGCTCTATATTGACATATCTGGCGGCAACAATATCTTTACTCTATTAGACATTAAATAGTGTCTAAATCTTCAACGAGTTTATTAAAATTTATCGTCATTTAGCTGAATGATGTTCATGTATATAAAAAATAAATACAGGTTAGAGAGTGCAATATGGAAAAACGAAAATCAGACAGGTATTTGTATTCAAAAAATTACTTCAGGAGTTCCAAGGAGCACTCCAGATATGATATTTATCCCATTGAAGCAGCTGAACAAAATTATTAAAAAACTACATGAAATGTAATTAAACAGAAGCTATAATCGAAATGATAAGAATACATTTAGCTGCTTTTTAAAAATCTCTTAATCACTTAACGATTTTAGGAATTTACGATATTTCATGATTTTGACAACTTACTTGAACAATTAATTGCTTCTTCCGTTATTTTAATAATATTGGAAACTACTGCACCTATTTTATCTGCAAGTTCATTCTTATAAATTGGCGATCTTCTTTTGATAATCGTTTTACACAAAGGACATGTAATATTTTTTCCTTTTTCATGTGCATGTGTATTATAACAATTACTGCAAAACTTGTGACCACATATTAGTTCTATCTGATCCTGAAGGATCTCAAAACTGAAAAATAAGTTAATTAATCTTAAAATGTAACAGAAATGTCCACTGGATTTACCAAATAGGGCATTTTAATCGTTGCTTTAACTTAACAAGTTCCTGGCAAAATTTAAGCAATTCCTTAGACTCCATTTCTTCTAAATCACAAACTACTTCAATCCGTATTTCTAATAAAAATATACAATGGAAGCAACAAACTGGCGCTAAAACAATTGAAACTCTTAATTCTACTTCATTATTAGTCTGACTTGTACATGCTATATTACTCAGCCACTAACATATTTTTTTAGCGCCGTTTGCTCATGTATTTATTGATTCAATAAGAGTATATCTGAATTTCAAAGCAAGGTATTAAACTAAGTATACAAAAGCTTAAAATTGAAGTAAGTTTTAATATATTTTCACGACAAAATTAAAAATTGTTGACTAAAATAAATTTGGTAATATTTTTATAATACAAAACATATAGACTATTGTAGAGAATAAATTAAATTTTCGATAATTTCCGGTATTACAGCCATCAGCATCGTTACAACTTTGAACACATCCTCTAACATATCTAAAATAAATGATAAGATCATCAAAGACAATATTGTAAATTTTTATTTCGAATTACCTACCTGTTTTCATAGTAAAAACTCCCACAATGGGACATTCTTACAATTTCTGTATCAGTTGTCAAACTTCCACTGTCTAAGGCACAGCCCCTAACTACAATTTCATCTTCGTTATCATCTAAATGAAATATAATCAATAGAACCAGTTCTTTTTTAATATATGTATATTTTAATTAATTTGTATGTAAATTACTTGTTTCAACTCTTACTTTGTGGAAACTATTCATAATAAATATGAAAAAGATAAATTATACTTATCTGAATTTCCACAGCCTTCCAAAGCGTTTTATATATGTATTCAAATCGACCGAGGTTTCGATATCTGACATACCATTTTCCAAGATACCAGATAAGTATAATTTATCTTTTCGTATTAATTTGTATATGGAAATATAACAAAAAAAAAGCTTACCAAATATGCCTGCAATTTTTACACAAGATGTAGCTGGAAAAAGTCCGTCTCTGCCTTTTTTCCCGCCCATACAGGGTGATTTATAAATATCATCTGTAAAATTGTGATGAAAGGGATCCTCGCAGGGAAAATAATCTTTATTGATTGAGATGCATTTGAAGCAGTCAATGGAGTAGACTTAAAAATATTTTTATTTAATTTAAAATTACTAGAAAATTAAGAACTTACCGTAAGAGTTATGTAGTAAGTTTATTAGGAATATATATTTTATCATTTTATTTTACAGCTGAAAAAATGTTTGCATGCTACACTGCTTACTTAAGAAATAATATAATAATAAAACTTCCGTAATAATCAATATTTTTCCAGGTCAAACTATTCATTTAACTAGTGACCTAATGAGGTAAGGTCGACTTTAAAAATATAATTTCTAAAAGAAGAAGTCAGAAATGGTAGTATAACCTTACAATTCTTTTATTGTATTTGGGTTATTGCCTAAAAAATTTGTTGAATATTTTATTAAAAACAGCAAATATGAGCTTAATTAAAAGCGTAAGTTTTTTTTTCGTATACGTATAACTTTTTGTTAATTCATTTCGCTTTCTTTAGGTATTTTTGCAGAACCTGAATCTACAAAAAACTATAACGAGATTCATGCATTTAAGCCCTGCATGCTTCAAATCACAAGCAGGAAGGTACCGGATCACTCCCAGAAAAGACTTTCCTCTTACATATGAAATGGCAAATCCTCCCCATCAAATAGCCCACAGAAAATCATGGAATTCATGGAATACCTGTTAGTAAATAACTTTTTTTAAAAGGATATGTGATGATTTATTTTTTTAGCTAATCTTGATGGTGGACTCAGGCCTTCAGAAACAGCAGTAGAAGATATTTTTATAAGAAAATTTGTGACAGGTACATGGCATAATCTTTTTGCTAGTGAAGTTATTATAAAAAGACAACACAATATAATTAGGATATGTGGAATAATCTCTAGGAGTATTAGCCCAAGAAAAATGTATTTTTTAATAGGTTATACTGAAGAATTTCTTAGTTTTTGGTTGCAGTGTCCTATAAAAATGGAGCTACAAACAATTGCTAATAGAAAAGATATTATTTTAAAATATATTTAGATTTTTATAAGGTTAGTATAAATAAACAAATTATAACTTATAAACTTTTTGTACGTTGTTAATTATTGCAATTTTTTTGGCCTTGGAGCAAAGCATCTCTTATTTTAACCAGCCATAAATATTACTACAATTAAATTATAATCTGGGACATTCAAACATATGTATGCGCCACGCCAGGATTCGAATCTGGGACTTGTGAATTAATATAGGTTCTGCTCTCACTCAACAACATACGTCGGCAGTTACACCAATTATGGGGTAAAATTGTTATAATCAAAAACGAAAATCTTTGGTCATTTTTTTATTCGCCAGTTCCCAAAGGCATCCAGTAATCTACAATTTACAGTGTAACAGATAACAGATCATATTTTTTAATATTAGGTCTTAAAAGAGACCACTAAAATTAATACGCACATTTTTATGAATATTTTTACATCACTTGATATCAAAAAAGAAAAAGAAGTATTTAACATCGACTTTTATTTTATTTTATTTTTGTAATATTTTGTCTGTATTATACCGAAAGGGGGTCACATCCAAAAGATTGTATTTATAATTTTTTAAGATACATCAAAATTTTGCTATTTCTACTTTGAAAGAGATCAAAATAAATGTTCATTTTGTTAAAAGGTATTTCGATATATTTTAAATATCTATAAAATTTAAAATAATGTAATATAGTGAATTAAAAAATATTTTTTTAATGCTTAAAGTGTATCTCAAGTCACCCTAAGAAAAAAATACTAGTATTACTTGGTTTATAAATTTAAAATAAATTGAAATACCGCCACTGTTTCAATTATGAATTTTTATAATGGATACCATTTTTTGTATAAAATAAGTAAGCTCGTTGCAAAAATTAAATATTTTGGTCTAACCTATATAATTTTTTAATTTATTATGTATAACTACTTAAAGTAAAAAAATAATAAAAGGTCATAAGATTTCTCTTCTTTTTTTTAACAATTTTCTGAATTCAAACAAAATTTGCAAACCAAATCACCATATAGAGTTATAAGGTGATATACACAAGTTTATTACGCTTACCTTACATTTTCAGATTAATCTTATGCACTTTCTTAAAATAATATTTTTTATACATTAGATGATAACAGCAAACTAATCTTAATCAAAAAGTCAACAAAAACTGCCATTGTAACCATAAAAATTCAGATAAAAATTGTCATTACACATTTTTACAACCCAAATAATATATTTTTTATGTATTGTATATGTATGTATAATTTTTAAAGCCACAGATTAATTCCTCCTATTTATATTTTCTGAACTTTTGATAGTTAAAAGGGCAAATTCGTGATATGTACATTCTGAACTTTAAAGCGATGAAAGATATAACAATTTAATTTTTAAATTTGATGATAAAAATATAACGTATTTTAAATATTTATAAAGAGGGGGGGTTAGTAATTAACAAAAATAAATGCTGGCCCCATTCAACATGTTTTAATTATTTATAAGAATAATGGTATTTACAGAATGCCCTATTCAAATAAACGATGTTTTAGACTAATTTTGATCCAACAAGTCAACGCAAATGAAACTTCAAATAGTTAATTAAAAGAAAAATTATTAACAGCGTTAAACAAAAAAATGTTAACGTTTTCAATTCGAGCTTTTTTCTAATATTGTACACAGTAGAAATTAAAAATATTTTGACATTGATTTTTGTATTTAAATGGAGTAGAATAATTTTAAATAAAAGAAGCACCACTGTATACAGTGGTAATACTTATGAATTAGCGTTTGTTCACATTTTTTGACAAAAATTGTAGTTATGTCTCTTTTTTCGACAAAATTAAATCTAACTCATAATTTCTTTCTAATGAATCATATCTATATTTTTTAATATTTCTTAATTTCCATGTCAGTGATATATGATTTAAATAATTCATATTCTCAAATTACTTTCTTACTTATATTTTATTGTCTTTTAAAACTTTTTGATTATTGATTACATGTTTTGACCCAATACTTTCATTATTGCTTTACACAATATTCTGTAGAACATTATTTAATAGCGAAGCGACTCTATTGGCGAGTCTGACCTCAGTTCATCAGTTTCTTATTTGTTTTCAATACTATTCTTTATTGGTTCCAAATTGGAATTTATCGTGGATATATAGAAATAAATACAAAAATCGATGTCTTCTATATTTTCTGATATATGAAGATAAGTACAACACAGACCACAAGATACACACTGTACTATTATCACAGTGAAATGCAACGCAGTAATAGTTTACAGTTATAGAACAAGCGAAGATTTGATTTTACGAATGAATAAATATTATATAAGGCTCGATTTTAGATATTCTTTAGACATAGCGTTGTGTTAACAAGAGAATTTTTCTCGGTGTACATAACATATTTTATTGTTTATTTGTATGTTAAGTTGTGTAATTAGAAAACGGGAAATATAAAACAGTAAAAAATCACTCCGCGTATTTAAGATAAAACCAAGATGAGAGCTTTGTTAATTGGGATTTATCATTCTGGATGTAAATTTTGACTCTGATCATTTTCACATTTATGGCAAACTTTCAATTATCAAAATTCTCTGTCCGTCCTAATTTTATACTGCGATTCTGTGATAGAAGTCGGACTCCGTAGTATCGATGATAAATATGTTTAACACTTGAACAAATTATCCCGTTGTACAATTCAATTTGCATCCATTTACCAATATTCTCATCATTCGGCATAAACAAAATCAAATTATACGTAAAGATATCTTAAGAAGTATTTTTTGTCGCCACTTCCATTTTTTTTTGCAAAATAAAAATAATCGATCTTAACTATTTATTGTGCAGATAGTGGAAGAGATATAAAGTTAACATCGAAATCATACACATTATGCATGAATTCGTAAAAACAAAATTGTCCTATATGCATAAAAAATATCTATGATATAAATTTCCCTATCCAATATTTCTTACGCTATTTGAATCACATTTTAAGTTTATAAATAAGATAAATCTTCGCCGGCGGCTTGCACCTCGAAATTTTAACGTTTACGTTGACATTTGAGTGATATTTATTCACATATTTCACTTTGACCGATGATTTACGTCAAAAATCGGGATGCGGGCTCCGGTGATTGATTCTCGCCAGAGAAATGTAAAAATTATGCTTCTTATTGCGACCCTTTTTACAATTTCACAAGTTGATGATGAATAATGATGATGATACACGTTTATGTACTGGTTTAAGTCAAGTTTTGTTGAATGTACAAGTTGGGAGGCACATTGAATATTATTTTTATTATTAGAATGTAAATGCGTGGAGTTCTTTTAGGACGGTCCATATATTTTTTACACACTTGAGTATAAACACACTGTCTTTATGTCACTCACAGTTTTTTCAGACCCTGCCCAAGGAAAACCGATAATATTTATCTTAAAATAATTTTAAAAACCATGCAACATTGCAAAGGACAGAAATGGCTTTCATTTTGTCTACCTTAGTAATAATTTTTACAAAATAAAAGTCCTTATCTGAGATTTGAAGTTTTACGATTATTTCAGTTAATTTAAGACAAATATCCATAGATTGAGTGTTGGGAGAGTCGGTATATATAATTTTATTAGTTTGGAAGAGGATTTTCTTGTCTTATGTCAGATTTGAGTTTAACAAACTCTTTCGCGACCTCATCATTTGTGCGTTGAGACAAAATCCTTAAAATAGTCCATCCGGTTTCATCCATTTGAATTCTTTTACCCAAGGATAACCAGCAGGCACAGGAACCCTAAAATTAAAAAATAGTGTCGTAAAGGTGGTGATTTTGAGATTATTTGCTTACTTTTTCTACAATGTCTTTGAGTTGCATAACGGCCACGCCAACCAATCTGTCTTCCCTTGCGAAACAGTAGTCTTTAACACAAATGTGAAGTTCAAAGCAATCCAACTGTTCTTCGTTTCCAATAATACTAATAAAACAAAAATAACGTCACTTAAAAATATTATACACATTTTCATACACTCAAAATATATTTGTTTACTTTTCACAACATAAAATATTATCATATTTTATTATGGAATCCAATATTTGGTGCTAAATTCAAGTCAGACGTTGAGAGCCACTATCGGGCGCAGCATTTATAGGTTCACCGAGCTAAGTAGCTTGACTTGAAACATAAAAGCTCGGCTTGGACTTGACTTTTAAGTTTTAGTCGCTGTTAGAAGGTTGAACAAAATAGATAAAATTAATTAAATATGAGTCAGAGCAAATTATCCGATTTCGACGAACTATTAGATGCTGGTACTAGATGTAAGTCCTCTTTCGAGTTGCTATCTTGGGCTCTTAATTTAAAAAATGCCTTTAACGTCCTAAGTGACAATATGGACGACTTAAAAATTTTAAGAGTCACTAATACTGAATGGTCTCTTGTTTAGAGAGTTTGTAATATTTAATAGGTTTCAGTAAACTTTCAAAAACTTTAGAAGCTGAAAAAATATACTTTACCCATGGTAGTAACAGGAAACAACTTATTACTAGACAAATTAGAAAAGAGAGCAAGTTATTTGGACAAAAAAATTGACAGAAATAATGTTGATGAAACATTAATATTGGTGTTTCAAGAATCACATGATGAAATATTAAAACACTATGTTAACACAAACTGGATATATTGCGTAATTTTTATATTGGATCCACGACACTAGGTCGAAACTTTCTCAGCTATTAATTGGGAAAAAGTTTAGAAAGAAAAGCTCTTGAGAAATTCAAGAACCTATACACACGTATTTACTACTGTTTAAATAATGATAAGCCTGAAAAAATTGAACTCGATACTTCCACTAACATTAACACACCGACAATGGTGAATTTAATCTAGATTTCTTGAGCATATTTTAAAAATTACCAATTAAGAGTAATAATGAAGCTTGGTCGTACGAGATTGATAAATACTTAGAGACATCGATGGTTGAAGGGTTCGAAGATATCCTTGATTTGTGGTGACGTCACGAAAATGGTTTCCTAAATTTTTCCAAAATGGCGACATACTTATCTATTCCTACAACTTCTGCATATATAGAAAGATATTTTTCGATTCCATCTTTAACCGTTACCAAATTATGCAACAGATTAATTGAGGAATCTACAAGTTGTATGTGTCTGAATAGTTACTTTTTGGTGTATTAATGTTTTAATTTTCTTGAGGTCCAGACTAGAATATTGTATTTTTTGTTTTTTATCTTAGTGTTTCATTATAAAATGTTGAAAGTGTTAAAATTGAACTTTCTATGATTCTTTAACTACCATTTCCATAGAATATCTCTAAGCAGCCACAGTTTCTAATTTTACATTTTCAACTTCTTAACAACAAGACATTTGGTCTTATTACTCGAATATATCTAGAGCCAATGATAGCGCGTCGCTTAACAAAAAAGTGCCTAATGAATTGGTTGTTTATTCGTGTGCTCCAAAAAAGGGCGCATAGCAGATACCACTGTCCAGAATTGCACTTACTTCATTCATATTGAATAAATGATCTTTTATCTTAAAATACAGAAATATCGGAGGGGTTCTTTTCCTAAGAATTATGGCCCACTTACTGATTGCCAGAATATGCTCATTAGTATAAAATATTTTCGCAAGCTTGAAAACTTAAAAAAGAAGATTGGCTTAAAAAAGCTTGATATATCAAGCTTGGCTTGGTTAATATTTAAGTATGATTAGGCTAATATTTAAGTTTGACTTTATTTTTCAAAAGTTTGGCTTGGTTTCAAACCAAGCAAAGTCTATGAATCATTAGCGGCACTGCGCTTCGGTCTCATATTTTTTAATATTTTCATAAATTTTTACAATTGAGAATATACTTACAAATGAAAGGTTTCATTGTACTTTGGTGACCAGTTGTTTGATTTGGATTTGGTGGCGTGTTTTCTTCTCTTGTCAGCCAAATGCGGGCCAATCAGATTTATTTCGACGAAAGGCCTGAACATTCCTGACACCAGGTTCCATTTCAAGTCATTGGCAGCCACCACTAAAAGGTAAAACCAAAAAGTAGTGTTAACTTCCCCTAATTTTTCATAAAAGTAAGGACCTGCTTCAGAATTCGTTTTACAGGTTTTTTAATTTATTACTTATAGACATATTTAAATTGGTCACGCTGAATTGCAAGGCTACCAAAAATTAAAATACGTCCCAAAATAATATAAGCATAAGTCAATGATTAGTTTAATATGTAATAACTGAACTTACCCTTGACTGTGACCTTATGTTCTCCAGTTCCTGGATGAGTGAAAAGATCAACTTGGATTGAAACTTCTCCCACACTTCCTTCTGGACCATCTACGTTATCTGCAATACAGTTTCGGTATTAAAATAAGCTAAATATTTTGTGATTATAATATGTGTTGCCTTGCGTTTCTTATAAAATTAAGCCGTATTTAACGAGTGTAAAACTGCATGCGTTCTATAAAATTAAAACTATTTTTCTAAGATGATAAAAATAATAGAATTATCTTATAATGAAAAGATACAGAGTGGTCCTTAAGTAATTGTAAATAGAATTACAGTAGAATCCTCATTTTCAAATATTACAATTTGAACTAACTTGCTTTAATAAAATGTTGATAATAATAGAGATGCAGGCTGTTAAAAGTGAAATTTTAATTTTTGTTTTTCACAATAACTTTAAAGTTATTTAACATATATACATAAATATTTGATAGTGGGGGTTTTTGGGTATGAGAAATCGTAATCTTGTACCTATTTCAATGTATTTTGTAGAGGGCGCCAGATAGTCCACACTTGTGGCATAAATGTGCGCCAAACTTTTTTGCTGTTTAAGTTAACACTCCTGTTTTAAAATATATTAAGACCACATCCTTTTAACAAAAAAAAGTATACTTGTTAATAACGCTAAAACTTAACGGTTTTAGAGATAATCTCATTTAAGTGATCAGCTGCATGATTCCTATTTAATTATTAATTTCGAAAAATATTATTGTTTCAATATTTTTTGTATATATTTTGGTGAACTAAGTAACAAAAGGAAAATGCCGAGACAATAATTATTCTAATACAGATATGAGAGATATAATTTACTGTCAGCAAAATTCCAACGGGCGTGATGCGAAACGAGAATATTTGAGAAGATATCCAAACAGGCAGCAATCTAACCATCAAACGTTTAAAAATATATTTAGGAATTAAGGCGAAAGTGGTTCATTTCGTCCTAAACATGATAACTTAGGCCGACCGAGAATAATTACGCCTGATGTAGAAGATGAAATAGTAGTACACGACGTTTATCTTATGATTTAGGAATCAGTAAAACAATTTTAAAAAGACTGCATCTTGAGAAGTATCACCCATACCATTTTACTCCGGTGCAAAATTTATTGCCAGCAGATCTACTATTAAGATACCAATTTGCAAGTAATTTCCGAAATAGGCAAAATCTTAACCACACTTTCGTCGATAGAATATTATTTACCGACGAAACTACCTTTACATGCCGTGGTATTTGTAATTTAAGAAACAATCATGTCTGGGCAATTGAAAATCCCCATGTTAAAAGAGAAAGGCATTTCCAACATGAATTTAAAATAAATGTATGTTGTGGGATCATTAGAAACTATTTATTAGGGCCCTACAAGTTACCCTATAATTTGAATGGTGATAATTACTTACATTTTTAGCAAAATGGCTTCATTGATTTGTTGGAAGAATTGCCACTGAATTTAAGGCAAAATATGTGGATTATGCAAGATGGTGCACCACGACATTATACGAAAGTAGTCAGAACCGATTTAAATAATAACTTTCCTGAACGCTGGATTGTTCGCGGTAGCCCTTTCTTTTGGCCACCATGTAGCCCAGGATTTAATCCTCTCGATTTCGATGTATGGAGTGCAATGAAACAGCTTGTTTATAAGAATATTATAAATGCCCACGACCAACTTTGGTGGACATATCAAACATTTACTTTAATTACGATTAAAGTTATAATGTTATTTAGCTAAGTTTTTTCTTAATTTGTTTAATAAATAACATGTATTGCATTTCTAATTAGGACTTCAATTTAAAGTGCCATACACATTTTTTATGTTAACTCCTGCTGTGCTTTAATAATATTCATAATATTACTGTAAAATAATATTTGCGTATAGGCTACTACATTTTTCGAAATTAATAATTAAATAAGAATCATGCAGCTGATCACTAAAATGCGATTATTTCTAAAACCTATATGGCGTCCTCTATAAAATACATTGAAATAGATACAAAATTATGATTTCTTATACCTAAAAACCCCCACTACCAAATATTTAAGTATTCATGTCAAGAAACGCTTATTGTGAAAAACAAAAATAAAAATTTCACTTTTGACACCCTGTATCTCTCTTATTATCAGCTTTTTATTAAAGCAAGTTAGTTCAAATCGTAATATTTTAAAGTGAGGATTCTACTGTACAATTACTTAGACCACCGTGTATAAATATGTTGGGTTCTTTAGCTAGAATAAAGTGCTAAAATATAAGCATATTTTTTATAAAGTCGTTATTAAATATCTGAAAATAAAAGTTGTTTTACTAGTAAGTTGTATTTTCAGATATTTTTTACCACATGATCTAAATCTAAAGATAAATGAATGCATTTGAGGAAGTGGTGTAAAATGTAAAATATTAAAAACACTTTTAAATATTATGTATAATTTAAACACAATAACTATAGAAACTTAGTTTGTGGTTTACATAAAAGGAAATAAAAATATCATTGGTTATATTGAATAGTGAATAAAGACGGATATGGAGCATGCCTATTAAATTTCGGAGCACCATTGTCTTTTTTTTATTGAATAATAATTTAAATGTTTTCCACTGATCCAAAACGGAAATTAAATAGTTCAACTGTATAGATTAGAAAGTAACTCTTCTCGGAGTTAAAGAGTTACTAAAATATTTTCAATACACCAGTGATTCTAGCCAAGCGTCCATATGTGAAAACTTTTCCACGTGGTTTTGATATAGAAAATGAGTTAAGTTCTTGAATGTAAAATCTAATAGAAAGCAAGACTACAATCCATATTTTCTGGTGCAAAGTATGTGTAAAAAATTCTAGAAACGCTAAAGCTTGATGTATAGGCTTTATTGCTATATTTTTTTATAAACCAACCTGTAAAGAACTAGTTTATTTAACAAAATCTAATACTAGTTACTACCAGCTCAAAACTAATGATCAGTTTTTCATCGAGAGCACAGTTAAAATAGCATATTTTATTTGACACTAACTGTCATCAATGTCAAATATCAAAAAATAATTTACTGGCTCTAAAAAATGTTCAAACAACTTACATTTAGTTTTTATACAATGTACGTTCTAATTTAAAACTACATGTAAGTTGTTATACTCTCGATGTAAATACCGTTTTTAAGAAATAACATATCTTGCTTATTTTAAACGCAACAACAGCCTTCTTTCCGTTTAAAACAAACTATTTCGCAGATGCTTGAGATTAGCTTTGTTTTTTTTATTTTTGTATCATCAAACGTCAGTTCTACCTTGTTGGTTTTCGTTTTCCTTTCTCTTTTTAGCTTTCAAAGGTTCCTCTAGGGCCTCTAATCCTGTCTCTGTCTCGGACTCATCTCTTATCGAGATTTGTCTTTGCAGCATCGTGTGTATATTGTTTAGCGGCACTTGGGTATAAGGAATACACTGTTAAGTATGAGGTCACAATTCAAAATTTCATGAAAGCACTCTATTAACACTTTTTCCTAACTTGTTACACAGGTTAGTAGGAAAAAAACCGTAATTATAATTGACATATTTTGTCGAAATTGTCATTTATTAACATTGATTTGACGAAAATAATTTTCAAAACTACTCTCATGAAATTTTTTTGAAAAGTGCATTAAGTAGTGTGAATTTTTGTAGATTATACTTTAAAAACACCAAAGTAAATCCTACCTTCATTAATCTGTGTTGTAACGAAAGTCTTGATGAGCGTGTCCGTTGTCTGAGTGTACAAGGATAAAGCATATCGGAGACTTTGGAGCTCGGGACTCTTGTCCAAAAATGCTTTCTTCAAACCATTACCGCCCGCATGGAAGTACTGTTTGATAGTATCTAAAGCTACATCAAGGACAGCGCACTGCTTCGGTGATAAGTTCTTTTCTACCTCTTTAGAAATGTCCATAACGCCACTAAGAGCATTTTTGACGTCTTGTTTGCCGGTCATGTGGTTCTTAAAGAGTTTGGACATGTCTTCTATCTTTGTATTCGCTGCCAAGTTTTTGGCGTTGTCTGTCAAGCTCTTAAACATCATCTACAAATACAGAATAATTTCAATATTTATTTTCTAACAGTTTATATCAAAGTACTCACCGTTTTATCTGTCATTGGTGGCAAAACAACAGTCTTCTCCAATATCCTCATCACAATCTTCCACAGCTCTTTCAATAACCTCTTAAGAACGGTTTTCTCACAAGATTGAGCATACAAAGATAGAGACCCATCTAGTAGATCCATTAATGGTCTCAATACTTCATCTGCTTCAACTGCTACAGCGTTTCTTTGAGCTGGTTGATTCAATTGACCGGGTTGGCCTCCTCCTTTGATGGCTAGCAAAAGATCGGCTAGTTCTTTTACGCTGACAGTTATTCTGTGCTCTAAACTGCAAGCGAATTGTTGTGCCAACTCATCCAGACTTCCGTTCAAAGTCTGCTGTAATTCTTTCAAAATATTTGCAGCATCTTCTTCAAGCTTGTCTCCGCCCATCGATTCGAACATTTTTTCGAGCTGTACTCTCAGTTGCTGTATGTTATTCATTAATATACAAGCCTGTAATAAATTGAAAATAATGAGATTCGAAAGTATTACAAATATAGGGTTACTTACTATTCTTTCTTCTTTAAGATGTTCAGGGAACTCTTTCTTGACTATGTCGGCATATGCTATGAGTACTTTGACTATAGTTTTGGCAAATCTCTTCATATACCTCTTCCATATTTCGGGATCGGGACATTCAAGCTTAGAAACTACGTCGAAGCACTGGGTCAACTGTGTGAAGACATCAACCACTGAATTGGAGAATAGCGCATGCTCGCTGCTCTTTTGGAACTGCCAAAAAATAAAAGGGAGTAAGAAATATCAGTCAATTAAGAGAGACTTTTGGAAAAGCCGATCTTCCTTAAACTAGTCTTACTGATCTGTGTACTTACGCAATCTTTCTTATCCCTATTAAAGGCGCCATGTAAGTACTCCAGTGATACATCATCGTTTTCGTTTAACCACTGCATTACGAACGGTTCAAACCATGCGGGATACTCTGGTACTGCTCCTTTATATGGTGGAACGTCTTTGACGTAATTTGAGTATAACCATTTGACTTTAAAGTGGAGATTCATGTACGCTGACGATTTGCAGAGTCGATGTTGCTCGTGTTCCTCTAAAGCGTATTTCATATCCACTGCAAAGAGACTCCACATTGTCGCAGCAGATAGCTAGAAAGAAAAATACAGAATATTGTCAAAATGAATATAAATAAAGGTTAAAATTCGTGTCTTACTTGACCAATGTTAAGTTCTTGTGGAAACTGGTTCAAGACAGGTCCATAACTGTTTTTATCCTCTTCAATAACCGACACAATAAGCGCAATGAGCTTATGCCAAAAATCTACACTATCCAATCTTGGGCCATGGTCATCAGGATCTCTCTTGGGTTCATTGGGATCAGCCTGGAACTCTCTATTATACAGTTCGTAAGTATTTTCAAACAAAAACTGATACGTGGACCGTAAGCACGCTTTTACGCAGTCTTTTACCACTGTACTGGCTCGAGGTGGACAAGCCAACTCTTGCACCTTCATACGAAAAAAGGTAATGCTAGTCAGCAAATCCACTGTGGATTTTAAGTCTTTTAATTTGTCGGCACTGGAAGCGGGGAAGTTGTTTCTGTACATGGAGAGGTCGATCCGAAGAGAGTTGTGTAGTTGGTCCAAAAGCTTCACAAACTTCTCTTTCTGGAAATGTCAAAAAATAACCAATATTAAACAAGGAAAGTGGGGTTGTTTGGAGAGCAATTTTTTTTATCTAAAACTTGATGTAATTTCAGGCGTACTCAGAAGTCCTTTTTGAAGAAAGGTATTCCTTGCAGTTTCAACGCTATTTTTAGTATTGATTTTCATCAAATACAAAATCATCATCAAAAACCTAACAAAGGTCAGGATGCGGAATATACTCAGAATCCTTAAATCTAAACAAGAAAAGTGCCATTGAGGGATCCATTCTTCAATTTTTACTGATACTAACTCAAACATTGAAGAAGAGGTTGGAAATAGAGTGGCAGGTCTACTGAAAAAACTTCTAAAGGAATTCAATAGATAGCGGTTGTACTTACTCCGAAATTTGATGCAGCGAACCTATCACTGGCTGAAACAGCTGATAATGCTGTTGTATGTGCGTAATATGCGTTAATATTTGCTAAAAGGGTACTCATAACAGCCGGTACTCCTGGACACAGGTATTTCGTAGATAGGCAGTGAAAATGCCTAAAAAAGAACCCATATATTAAAAAAAAACTGTCCAATTTTATTATAATCTGTACTCACGTCATGGCTTGATAAATCGCTTCAATACCATATCTCATTGCGAATTCGTCCACAATTTCTTCAGCAGCATCGTGAAAATATATTTTCCAGGCATCGTCTCCTTTATTTTCGGGTAAGGAAACGACACCGCTGTTTTGCTCGCATAGATAGTGGAAAAGGTTCTCATGGAGACACGTGTATTGGACGTGATAAGGGGCCACTTTTTCTTCGCCTTTAATTTCTACAGATATGTGAAGGCGGATGGCTCCGGATACTGCAGATTTGTCCGTACGTTTTTCTAAATTATACCATACGTCCATTTCACCAGACAGAGTGCGTACCTAAACAAACCGAAAATGGAGTATTTCGTAGGTGATTTAGTATGTTTACTCACTTCGATGATTGTTTGTCCTAAGAAATCGTCGGATTCCCTGGTTAATTTTTGTCGAAGCTTGCTTTTCAAGTCATTATCTTCATCCCAAACTCTAACCTTTATTCTGTCTGATGAATTGTGACATTCACTAAAATCGACAATACATTGAAATCTCAGAAAGGATATTTGTGATGCTGTTTATTAATCTCAAGTATCCAAGTCAATAAAGGTTTACTTACAAATAGAATTTTTCGTCCCAAACAGGGTTTAATTCTTGAGGCATGGTTCTTGTGCGCTTTTTTACTTTTCCAACTTGAACTGTGACGTATGGATCCGATGTTCCGCTTTTATCTTTAGCTATCAAGCCTTGTGCCGATTTTACTGTACCACAAAAGAATTAATATGTTAGTGGAGATATACTAAATGTTTTAAGCAAGTTAAAGCTCTAATAGTAGCTTAAAAGTTGTTGTTCTCGACATTTATTAAACAACACGAGTTTACAAATTTAAGTATGTATATATGTATGTATGTCGAGAAAACATGTTTACATTAATTTGACAGATAAAATATATGTACAGAATGCAACACATCCACAACATCCAAGATACAACACTCTGACAAATAACAGTAGATAGAAGACTTTTAGACATTTTGAATCATGCACTGCTGATAGAAGCCAGAATATTTTTATATGTATTGGTTTGACATTAAAGTGTTAAGGGGTTTGTATAAGTTTGGGTTTATTTTACCTGTATCGTCTGGCCATTATACAGAATTGATCGAGTCCCTGCAAAACTCACGCAAAACATTTAATCAAAATCAATGTCAAAAATAAAATAATTTTGGTAGGTACGTAAACATCTACAAAATAGTTTATACCAGTATAGTAGTTTATATGTTTGCATTGAGGTTAAGTTTGTGTAGAATATAGTGTTAAATATTTCAAATCACCAAGTTGTAGTAGTGATGAATTTTTAAAAAAATAGTCGAAAACATTTCTCGAAGCGTTAAATTGTAATATCGTCTAAAATTTTTAAATATTTGATTTTGAATCGAAACTGGCAATAACCAAAAACACTTCATATAAAAAAAAACAATGATGGTTTTTATCTCAATTGATTTTTATAACAAGGCATAAATAAGTATCTCGTTTTAGTGAAATATCATATTTAGTAACGTAAGGTAACGATTTTAATTTTAAACTTGTTAGTTATTAATAATTATAATTACGACAGCGGATGCGAAGATCTTTGTATACTTTTCAAGCATCCATTGAAACTACACTTATTGGAGATGGGAGTTTATCAAAGACAAATTGGCGCTGAACTTCGCGTAAGGCAATCTGTGATTTCTAGAGCTAGGAATAAGTTTATGGAGGTTGGTGATGTAACAAGGAGGCCATATGGACTCCATGCACTCATTATAACTGCTGGCCAGATCATATTTTAGTAAGAAATGCAATTCAAAATCCACGTTTAACGACTTGACAGCATGAAAACACGTCATTTTGAAGGAGGATCAGTAATGGTGTGGGGAGGCATTAATTTCAATTAAAGAACTGAGCTTGTACTTCTTAGTGGGAATTTGTTTGGACACTAAATCGTTACGGACATTTTACAACCTCATGTATTGTCTTAAGCATAAAATTATAGGGAACATTTTATTTTCCTACAGAGTAATGCCCGTGCTCATGTGACCAGAGAAGTTCAAATCTATTTTGAAGAAAACCGTATGTTGGTTATAGATTTACCAGCCAATAGCCCATATTTAAATTCCATAAAACACTTGTAGCAATTAGGAAGATGGATGATATAGAGAAAAATGCCGAATAATCTACATCAACTTGTAGTTGCATTACTTCAATAATGGCAGCAGATACCTCAACAAAGAATTAAGTATTTAATCAATAATTTGCAATATCGATGTCGAAATGTAATATGAGCAAGAGGAGGGGATATATTCGTTAATGAAACTTGTTTTAAAGTTTCTGAAAAAAAATGTTTTTTTTTAGAAATTTATTTCAGTTCATATTCGAAGATTCTCTAGAGATTTGTTTAAAATTATTTTCATATCGTATAGAGAAAATTATTTGTTTATTTTCTTTATTATAGGACGGGGAATATTGTGTTTTAATTTAAAATAAAATTAACATCGTGATTCTTGTACAGTTTAATTTTTGATGGTGATTATTCATTCATTTTACATATTATAATTAATTTATTACTTCTATAATCAAAAATATAATACCGTTAAACACTGTAATGATCCTCTTATTCTATTTTAATCAACACCAACGTCAATGGAAGATTTTTAAAATACAGTTAAAACATTGTTAATTTTGTATTACAAAATGAAAACCTTGCAGCTGTGTTAATAATTTTGAGGTTACATGAGCCGCAAGGTTAATTGCGAATATTATCTACAAAAAAACGGTTTGAAAAGGAATTTCTAATTCGGGAAGTATTCTGTTTGATACAAGCGCGAAATAATAAAAATATTTTCGGGAATATGTGTGGACTGCAATGGAATTTATGAATGTAAAATGTTAAATATTCCTTTGAAAATCATCACGAAGGATGCAATAGATTCGTTAGTTTAAAAAACTTCCTAAATTGTTAAATGAACCCTTATACTTAATACCCTTCTTTTCGTGTTATTTAATTCGTTTATTTTATATTTATTGAAAAATTTGAAATATGTAATAATAACGGGTTTTGAACATGAAAATAAAATGGAAAATTAGATATTAATCCACATACATCCAGAATTAGGTCGGTTGAGTTAATCGTTGCAATTCTTCTCTAAAGACTCTAGTCCCTGTTTGGAAAGAAACCTCCTACCAGTACTTGGGCAGCTGCAAGTCATACCCATATTAAAAAAAAATCTTTTTTCTCGAGTAGATGGAAGTTGAGGACCCCATACCGTTATATGAAATGATATAAATAAGACGTTTCGTGGCGGGGTTGAACGAGTACTAATAAGGAAAGACTGGGGATGGCAAAATGGGCATAAAATTGTTATGCTTCAGCTTAAGTGGCAGCACAAAAGTCGTTAGCAATTTATTTCACTACCCTATTTCTTCGATCAGTTCAAAGTTTATTATAAACTGAAGCTTATTAGGTATCAATTTTTTGTCTTGCAGGATTGATTCAATTTCTTTTGGGAATGGCTTTTAGAATAACTCGTAAACTGGTGCGTATGGATCCCTACGATGAATGTTTTTGTGGTTTTTCCCGGATTTCGGTATCGGAAATAGAGATCTTCCACTAGAGAGGAAAATAACTACAGTAAGGGGTTTTTAAGAATATTTTAATTTCTTCATTTTTCTCTAGCGATATTACTGTGCCATAAGGTATAAATACTTGCGACTGATTTTTGGATTGTTATATATTATAATTAGGTTAGGTAGACCCTGTAAATAAATATATTGTGAAAATTAGAAAACGATACGCTGTATTTTAATAAAAATACTATCTGAATGTATTTAAATTTTCTTCTATAACAAATATAATACATTTGTAATAACCAAAATTCATTGTTTGTTAGGTGTGTTGCATGTAAAACAATTGAATGGCGAGAAGTGTTGCATTGTGGGTTTTGTTGATATATTGATGTACAATTGAAATTCAACAAAGTAAGCGGTTCTCTGATGCAAGTTTTCAGTTCATCTATCTAGGCAGGCCTGTAGCTACATTTTACGGGCAAGCATAATCAAGAGTTGAAACTGGAAGGGTTCGATAGAGAAAGAGTTGTTCCATTCTTCAACAACTTGTCAATTTTGCGTTAAGATTTGTGGACAGGTCGAGAGTTCCAAATCGTAGAACATTAATAACTCATTAAACTAAAAGTAACAAAGGCAGAATAATGATTCATACATGCATAAACAAAACAAAATCATATATAATTAATAATAACGTAGATGAACAAATTTAATGTGTACAAAATTAAATTGACGTAAACACTTGAAGCTTATCACAGTTTTGTTTTTCGACAACATATATATATGAGAGTTGACAAGCGACAGGTGATAAGTGACATTTGGCAGCTGACATTTGACTCAGCGGGCCAACAAAGGGTTCGTGTGGATAGAATTATTTTCCCTCACTTTAGGATTATTTATTAGTAATACTTTCAGAAGTATTAAAATATTCATTTGATTAAACAAGAAAATCAATATTAAAGTAAGAACGATGATGGATACAAATTAATTTCTACGAACTTTTTCGCCCATTTGGAACTCGACCTGTAATTAATAATTATAGTTGTTTTTATGTATTTGTTTTTCGCAAACATGCTTTTCCTTTCGTGTTTTCAAGTCATTAGTGCAATACAAATCATGTTAAAGCTCAGCACTTTGCAGAAAATAAGTGGTTCGTAGTGACAAAAGTGCGTTAAGCAAAATTGAGAGTTTGAAAATTGTAGTAGAGATAGTTGAAGAAAGAATTCATGTAACCTTGCTGTGAGAAATTTTCTTAGTAGTAACACAATGTACTAGAAATACTTTTTTATGAAGTTATCTCAACACTTAAGTAATGTATATATACAAAAATCGTCAGAAAAAATTAGTGGCTGCACAACATATATTATTTTATCTAATTTATCAACTAATTTTCAAAAACTTATGTCAGCTAAAACCTGATATTAAATCCAAAAACAGAAGTACAAAAATATTCTCGACTATATGTTTCAAATTTGTAGCCTCCGCAATTACGGAATAAATTATCAATTAGTGTCTAAAGAAGATTCTCTATTATATTCTTGCCGTCTGCGACAACAAAAAATATAAAAGTACATTTCTTATTGTATTTTCAGAGCTACGCGTGATTAACATTTTAAACAGAATATTTATCTGTAGTCAGTTACTTGCCGCATTTGATTCTAATATTAAATATTCTAGTGCATTGCGGTACAACTTGTAGAGACTTTCACTAACTACTTTGAAAGATTTTTATTTTTGCGTCATGAAACGTTTCTAATTTTCCTGATAAGGGTCCTGGCAATTTTCGTAATTGGGGGTTGAAAGTAGTTAACATGTAATTAAAAATAAATTAACGGATGTAGGGATGTTATTAGTACGGGTAATTAGTGTAATGTCTGTGGTTACAGCTTGAATAAAGAAATACATATGTTTTTCAATAAAATACACCTGGAAAATCGAACTCTAGTTCTAAAAAATTGAATAAAACAACGTGGATCTAAACTAATCCTGATTAGACTTAGATCTATTATGATGAAAATTACTTGGAGGAATCGAAATCGGTCATAATTTTAACTAATCTAGAGACATCAGCGGGTAATGGGGTAATTGTAATTTATAATCAAGAACTGCAGTCGTTAGTCATAAGATATTCACAATTCAACTGATTTTTATGAGAACTGCATTGATCTTGATTTTGAACGATGATGATTGAATTCATTTGTAAGTAATAATATATTGCAACGGAATCGCTCGTAATTGAAATGATTATTAAGAACTTAATTTATATCAGTCAATTTTCAACTGAATTCCGCTGACCTTAATTAGAATGGAATTAACATTTGTTTTAATTGAACTATAACCTATTAGGTGCAACGGATATGTGCTAAAATTTAACCAACCACACTCAAAATTATTCACTGTACTACATATTTGATTGTTGTAGGAATGTGATTTCGCCTTGATCAAAATAGATTAATCATAACTCAACTGAATTAATTTCTTTTAGATTAATCGGAGTAGAATTTCATTGGAATTCGCCTCTTTCCTGTTAGAAACTAACTGATCTGGATCGGTTCTTAGCTGATCTACCCGAGGTTGAAACTTTAGTAGAATTGGTTTTCGTAAACAGATGATTTTGATAAATCATTGACTCATTTTTTGGTCAGTACTGAATTAAAGTTGATAAAACTGAGCTGAGAAGATTCTGAACACATATTGAACTTATACTTTCCATAACTCAAGATAAAATTGAATTAGAATCAAAAATGAAAAATGTTAAGAAATGGAAAGAACAATAAAGAGGATTAAGTTTTCTGGTGAAACTGTAAATTCCACTTTGTTAACTACTTTCTTCTGCACGTTTTAAAATTAGAAACGCTTCTCAAATAGATAGCATTCACAGAACTTCGTCCAGTGTATATATGTATAGAATAAAAGAAAGAATCATTTTATTTCCATGGTAAACTTTCGGAGTGCTACCCCATAGAATGCAGCTGCCAATACCTGTGATTGCAATCTTGCAAGACCATTTGGAAGTGCCCTCTATAGTCATTTGTTCCGCTTGCTCAATTGAGTCTATATGTGTATCTGGGTCCACTGAAAATGTCGTTCTGCGTATCGCCACCGGAAACAAAACATTTTTAATAGTATCACTTGGTAAAACAAAAAATAAATCCTATGCGAGATTTGGAAGGAATGGGACGTCCCTAGAGAGATATTAAATTAGAGTCCGACGGGCCAGTCTGAATCAGTTCCTCTTGATTTCTTGAAGTTTTAGTACCTTTGGACTGTAAATTCGTGTAGTATTTGTAAAAATAATTTACAAAAAATTATTTACTTAAATAAAGACAGTAAATAAATGAACTGTCACATGTCAAATATAATAATTTTCTTATTTAAAATTGGGAGGCCTAGTGATGTTTCAAAGGAGATTTATTGAAGTTGCATGTACGTGGTGCCATCTATCAGTTTAGGTAAGAAGTAATAAAATGTATTTGTAATTGTATTACATACAACTTTCCGGCAATAATTAATACAGCCATAAGTCGCAAAAGATCAAAATTGCTATTTTCAGCAGATAATTTACAAATACTTATAATTACTTTTTCCTAATTTGGTAAATGGCCCAACATTCAAGCAATTTCAGATGATAGAAACATTAATTGGCGTCTATATAAATTACTTTAGTTTAATTTGGCATTGGAAAATTAAGGAAAAACAATTTTACAATCCATGGTTAGTGTAATAAATTGTGTTAAAATTAGTTGTTAGTATAGTAAAATGTGGGTAGATAGAAAATATAGGTTTACTTTATTCTATTTAGATTTTTGGTGTAAAAAAATTAAATGGGATAAATATATAAAACTTTTATAATGAATAGAATAAAGTACAACTATTTTGAGTTAAACAGTCAAATCAAAAATTTAATATTTGTGGGCTTTGGTCATATTTTTTTATTTTTAAACATTCTGCAATTTATACTATAAAAATTTAAAATTACATTTCCTAAATAATATAAATGACATGAGTTATGTGAAATTTATAGATCACGAGTGCAGAGCGACAAAAAAATTCACTTATAGCTAGAAAGACCGTAAAAATTTTTATAGACTATAAAATATCGGAGAAACTGTATTTTCCACAATTAAATTTTTAGAAAAAACAATGTAATATGGATTTGACAAATAAATTGGATTTTGTGGAAAGCGGAAATTCAGCGAATGCTTTATGTTTAGTAAAATTGCTATAAGAATTTTCTAAAATGGCTTAAAAAATGATATATTATACAAAGCATAAATAAGCATTAATATAGTAATAATGTTTAAAACAAAAGTGGTATATTAAAGAATTAAAAAAAATATATTATAACAAAAGTTCTCAAATCTAGTGTAATTAAGACGCCTTTTGTATAAGTGTGGTTGAATAATTGATTTCCGAAAACATTTACAGATTAACAATCTGTTGTTAACAAATACTATAATTCAAATTATTATTATTTATACAGGTTGTTCCAATAAGTTATATTATAATATGAAACTCTTTTTCTATCTCACATATTATTAATTTTGAATTCTAAAAAATACGTATTAATTTCTTGATTTGACTGTTCTGGATAACAAAAATAGTAAAGTGATGAACAGATAAGTGTACATAGAGTAATAAATTATTAACCCCACACAACAGGTCTTTGAAATTACCCATTTTGGCAAACTTTCAAGCCCGTTCTCAGTACAAAAAAACTTCTCTAGCCAGATAAAATAACCACAGCAATCCTTTTTTTTGAGCCTAGATAAGTTGTGAACTTTGGAAAGTTTATATTCTGCATGGAAAACTTAAAAATTATGTACCAACTCGAAGTTTGAGTTTTAGAAATATCAAAGTTAGTACGTAACAGCAGATTTTTTACGAAGCTAACGGTGCGGAAAATAGGTTATGTATTGCTCCTTCAATTTTAATTTAAAATGAAAATACGAGGTCGTAATCATAATTTAAAATTTCATAAAACCGTATTGCATGTTATATGATGTTTTGTATACGTGTATTGCTGAGTTGGCAGCATCGGAAAATATCGTATGATACCTCAATAATTGTTTCTAACATTAAATAACTGCATTTTTTTGCAGTCAACATGTATGTACTATTTTTCAAATACTTTGAATTAAAGCCGTTTCCGGTTTCATTTTATTTCAAACTTAAAACATCAAAAACATACAAAGTTTTAATCCGTACAAATGACAAGCTTGCTATTCATTAAAGGTATTATAAAATTTAAGTATATTTTTTTTAGTCAAGATGTAATTTATAAGTCTAATCCCATTGTTACTTTTATATCGTCTTCTTAAAATAACAAGGAAAATTAATTAGTTTGTTAAAACGACCATTATGTAATGCCAGGTTTTACACTTGGCTAAATATGCATTTTAGTTTGCAAGATAAATGGCATAATTGACAACTGCTGACAATATGTTTTTATTTAGATAATTTTCCCGTTTTCCTTGTGTTGTATGCATTTACAGGTTTAATATTGTTAAAACAGTCTCCTATTTGACGGCTGGCGTCATTATTTTCCTTGATTGTGTTGTTATTTACGCAAGTTTATATTGGTAAGCAAGTTCTTATGCAATCGTATTTTTTGAGGAAAATTGTCAGGATTTAGCTTAGTTAATGTACGGTAATCTTTGTTCAGTTTTAATCTGTTTAACTGAAGTTACTAAAGCAAGTGGTAATATAGCCCTAATTATGGTAACGCAGTGGCGATAATTAAAAGAAATAGCACCGTTTTAAGCATCTATATCTAAAATCTAGACTCTTAAAAATATAATTAATTTACTTTAAAATACTAAAAATCATGCATTCGTAGTGGTATACTTGATTATATTTACAATAAAATGTTAGAAAAGTTTTTCGTAAATAATGTATAATAAATTAATGTTGATAAAAAAGTAGAAATAAATACTTTGTTATCATAAAAAACAAATTTTCCCGATCAGATGAAATGATCAAAATATTGTTATGTATCAAACAAACATTTATTACAGTGTAGAATTTAGGATTAATTGATAAATCTATCTCGAGAAAATTATTATTTTGTTACTGTTGTGTGAGACTAAAAAAATTATTTTTGAGAGTGAGAAAGGCAAAATGGCGTGTTGTTTGATAGCAAAAGCATGTGACTACATCCAGCATTCATATGAAGTGTTCAAATAGACAAAAAAGTAAAAATTTCACAAAATTTGCTTACATCCTAAAAATTCGGGTACCAAAAATATTTATAATTTCTAATACCAATCGAACTTGATAAAACCTTCATGGAAAATCCACAAAAAATATATATTCTATGTTTAATTATAAAACGTCAAAATTGTTAAATGTCAAATGTCGCGCTACCTCGTCCGGTCATTGATTTGACTCTGACGTTTGACATTTCTGATTTGTAATATCCACGATCGTGTCTCAGAATCTAAGTTGTATATCTACTGTATTTTTATTAGAATCAGTAAAAAGCAAGAAAGAAGTTGGAAAAATGGACGGTTTAACCTAAAACCCAATCCATTTATTATCTTAGACAAAATTTGTCTTGTTTTTTATTATCTACTTTTACTCTTCCTGCTTCTCGAGGGATTAAAGCATCCCCTTTTTATTTACTGCCCTCGGCTGTGCCCTTACACCGGATTATGCGGCATTACGTTTTATGGAGTTTGTTTAAAAGCAAATTCTAATTTAAACGGAATATCGCGATGTTACTTTTACAATTATTATTTTGATCTTAGGGATTTTACGGACCATTCTTAAGAAAAATGACAACTTATAATTCTAAATGGTTTTTCCATAAAGGTTTCAGCTATAGCCACTGCTACATCGTACATTCCACATACAGATACAGAGAAACGGAAAAGTGTACAAGGCGATTCACTATTCATTAAATAAAACTTTACAGGATGATTCGGTTACGTAAAACAAAAATGGTGTTCCGAATATTTTTTGAGGTTTTTGAATCTTACAAATATTTATATATGTATAATGTATTGTAATGTATATTGGAAACCCGACAGAAAATTTTTGTAGTGTAATTTGACATTTTAAATTTCGAACCTGTCACCCTTGTACAATAATCGACATATTTTTTAGTAGATTTATAAAAGTTCTATGAAAAGTGAACGCTGCACAGTTCCGTTTACAAAAAGTAACACCTGCGTGACGCAAACAAACCTGTGATGTTAATTTTAGCCGACCATTTTGAAGTGCCATCCAAAACAGATTGATTGACAGCTTTCATATGACCTGCGTGATTCTTTTCCTCCACACCAAAAACGTCCCTACATGTTCATTGCAAAAATGTCATAGAAAAAAGTTCAACAACTACATAAAAATACAGTTTTTGTAATAAAGTTTAAATAGGACCATTGGCGCGCCCTGATTATTTTAGATTAGGACTTTTTAACTGATTTTTAATGAAAAGTTGTATCACCTTTAATAAAAATTTGAATTAACTGTATAAAAATAACTTTTTGTAATTCTACGGCTTAAAAAGAATTATTATTGTACTCATATATAAAATTTTTGTTCGTTATGATATGTTTCGCATGAGTTTTTTGAACTTGACTATGACACAATTAGTATATTTAGTAAAAAGCTGAAAAAATGGAAACTGGAAAAGATAGTGAAGAGTGTATTTATTGTTAGTTACATGCAGTAAGATATAATTTTGAGTGACATGCCGTATAAGGTTCTGTTATAGTGACATATCTGTAATAAAAATCATTAGTAACCTGTTAAGAAATTTTAATAAAGAAAGTTGAATGTCGCATCTATTTATAGACATTTTTAAACAATTTAGCTTTAGATTTTTTCATTATACAGTGAGGAACTCCCTTAATTTTTTAATAGTAAAAACTTTTGTCGTATTATTTGAGATGTTTATATTTAAGTGAACTTTTTAGTTTTTGACAAGAAAATGTACTATAAATGTTTGGGTTTATTAAATTTTCGACAATTTCAATTACGGTCAAATGTTTTCAAAATCGAATCTTTATTTATAAATAAAAATAACGATGAGCCCTTCGACTCGCGTATTCATAGAAAAACATTTTTTGAAAATGACGCTAAATTCTCATATCAATGTACATTTTCATGTGAAAAAATTGTAATTTTACACTAATATAAACACCCCACATTATGTGGAAAAACAATTCAAGAATTATAGGTAGACGGACTTTTGGTCCCCACTGTATAGACAAAAAATGGTAATAAAATATTTCAGGAATTTTCAGAAAATATATTTGCCTTAGTGTTAGACAAAAAGAGTGACTTACTAGAAAAAATGATACTGGCTACTATCTGTAATATCAAGTAAATCGCAAAATAAATGGGATGCTCAAATTATTGAAAATTGACAAAAAATTCAACATTTTATTGTGGCGTTCTAAGTTAACCGAATAAAGAACATTCAACGCCTATGGGTGAAAGTATAATTAAAAAAATATTTGAAGACAAAAAACAGCTCAAAAATTTTCACTTATGCTAATATGACCGTTTTCGACATGTTTATGCAGCAACCAGGAAACCGTCCATATTTCAATTATAACTTGTTTTTAAAATTTCTAAAATGTTGCACCTAGAGGGCAATAAAAATAAATATCGATATTCTTGATAAAATCTACGTTTCATTGAAAATAATAAAACTGGAACCTTTGAAATATCTGTCTTTTTTGGTTTAGTTTTGTGTACCTTTTCAAATAAGAGGGGTTCGAACGCTATATATACATAAAGGGGACTAAGTAATTTTAATTTATCCTATTAAGAGCATCTTATTTAGTTTTAAAGCTGTCACTACTGAAAAAAAAAATTACCAGCATTATCTTTTCAGTACCATTCACCTACTTCAAGGTTATTTTATTTTTTACAGATAAGTGTTCTCATAAATTTCCCTGTAATTCAACCAACTTAAATTCCCGAAATATTTTATTACCTTACATCTTTAAAACAACACCTTTGTGAAACCGTTAAAAGTTGAACTTTGAACCTCGATGCCTATTTAGCAAAGAACTTTTTTTTGCGATTTGTTGTTTTTCTCATCTGTAAAAGTGTTTACTCACCGGATGAGTTCGAAAATTTCTGGTTTTTCTCTTTCTCGCTGTTTCATCCGGTCTTTCATTGCCGTGATGATGCTGTTGGCCTTGTCTTCGGCGCCGTGCTTTGAACTTTTTTCAGCGGCCCCTGAAACAACAAATGAGAGTGTCAAAGGAATGAAATTTGTAAAGATCAACGTAGTTTATGCAATTAAAATTGTTTTCAATTATATAATTATATAATAAAATAATTTGTTGTTACATGTTCATAAAAAAAATTGAACATAGCCTCACAGGGTTTCTATACATAGTTGGACAAAACTAAAACCCTATTTATTAGATAGGGTTGATATTAAATTTAATTTAATTAAATATTGCAATTTTAAAATTATTTAACTGAAAACTAGTTGATAATTTACCGAAGGAACTTAATGTGTGTAGAAATATTGGGGTGCATTGTGAAAACTTCTAAGGATTTTTCTCACTCATTAAAAGGCACCTACTAATTTATATAGTGCATTTTCTTTGAGTAAGTTACAACTCGTCCGGTATTTTGCTAAATTAGCCGTTTGATAGTAATATAAATCATTAGGAGCCAACATCACAAGACATTTTTCGTCTCAAAACAAGGACTTCAAAAAATTTCTAAACCAACAAACACACTACCTATAAACACGTCTCCTTTATTCCGATTTGATTACATGAATAAAAGAGAGAAACGAATACGATCTCAACAAAACTACTTTGGCAACATCGCTTTTATGATATATACATCGACTAGAACACTGCACAGGACCAGTTCTAATAGAAAGGGTATTCAATTTATTTGTAGCACATACGAATGAATGGGGAAACGTGTAGTATAAAATAATACGAGGATCATTTGATAAGTCTGATAAATTTCGACGCAATCTATATGGTCACGTGATGCTTTGAAAGTTCGATCCTTCAAAATCCCAAAGACCAAATTTTAGTCGGAAGCGACGTAGTTCAAGTCTGGCAGTCGATGAAAGCGAGCGGTGTAGCAGTGCCACGAAAATGAAAAAAAAAAACGAAATCCGTGCAGTGACATAACACTTTTTTTTTAAAGAAGTGTACAGCAGCACGGATCAAAGCAGAGTTAGACTCTGTTCCTGCGTTGAAGACCGTTTATTTCTGGATAAACATATTTCAACGTGGCCGAACCAGTACTGAAAATGAAGTGCGCTCCTGGTCAGTTGAGATCACCAGGCCGGATATGGTGGAAAAAATCCATGAGAGAAGAGCTGAAAAATAAACTGCCAAGATTGGCGCGCAAAAAAGTGTTCTTCCACCAAGACAACGCCCCTGCCCACAAGTCGGCTGTCGTAATGGCAAAATCACACGAATTGAGCTTCGAATTGCTTTCTAATCCACCCTATTCTCCGGATTTAGTACCGAGTGAATTTTACCTGTTTCCAAATTTGAAAATTTGGCTCGGTGGGAAGAAATTCTCGTCGAATGAGGAAGTCATCGTCGCCGTTAAAGAATGTTTTGAAGGTTTTCAGAAAACCTATTTTTCGACGGTATAAAAAAATTGGAAACTAGCTGGACCAAATGTAGCGTCCTCGATGGAGAATATGTTGAAAAATAAAGGCGATTTTTTCCAAAAAAATGTGTTTTACTTGCTCTCGTATGTTTGCGATGTGGAGAAGTGGTGCAATGCAAATTATTTAAATAATCAAAACGTTAATGTAACAGAAACTTAAAAGATACGTCAAATATTTGCCGTTTTTTAATTTTAATTAACAGTGAAAATGATTTCATAAAAATTCATAAATTAATTTTTGTGGAAAAATCACGAGCGAATAAGACGAGTTATTTCGTCTGAAAAGTGTTTTACACATTTTTATGAAAATAAAGTTAATTGAAATTTTGACAAAAAATCCAACTCTTATGTATTTACTTTTTGTATTGTTTTTAAAATCGCGAAATATTTATATTTTTTTAGACAAATTTTGAATATTTAGGTATAGGGCCTTAAAACATACACAGTAAAATATATTTTTGAAAATACATTGATTTTATTTTTATATATTTATTATTCTAGGTTTAAGTACTTTTATTCACACACCCCGTGATTACTTAAATGTAACTCAAGTTATTTACAATTTCCGCAAACGGTACGGTACAGATAGTAACTCAAATTCTAGCGAGAACGTGTGATAGGTCGCAGTGAACGTCAGGTGAGAAAGAGATAAGAAAGTTTGGTAAAAATAAACGCACCAAACGAGAGAGAAATTATAATGGTTTGAATGGAAAACCGGAAGCATAACCTGTAAAGGTGCATCAACACTGTTGCCAGATTATAGATTTGTATATCTCTGTATAGGCGCAATATGTTGTCTAATTTTTTCCAGTATTAGAAATGTAATTTTACTTCTAAGTGGTCATTTTTTCCCACATTTAAAAGTATTTAAAAAAAAACAAGATGCATCCCGCTCTTTGGTGTGCAAATCTGCATTTCTCAGTTTTTGAATCATCTTATTACCTCAATCCATTTTCGAAATATTTGCAATTTACGAATTCATGCAGTACCGTTGGCTCTTAAAGAACTCTGAGAGATTTAGCAATCATACAATTCGTCAATTTAATTTCGTTAAAATATTTGCTATTTTCCACATTTCATTGTTAAATTATCATATTCCTCACCCGAATAAATAGTTTAGAAAAGTATGACTTTCATTATGTGTATCCTAAGCTGTGAATAGTGTTTCCTGTGGAAAGTGGCAGGTTTTCAGTGTCAGAACTGATGTCTTGAGAGAACATGAATCTGGTAAGCGTCAATTTTCTTTATTAATACACTACAACTATCGGCTGATTAATCCCTTATGTTTAATCGTCAATCAGTTTGAACGTATCTATTAAATAGTTTATTTACGGCTAGATGCGAAGTGCCATTTCTGTATTTGAAAATCAATTTGAGAATGTAAGATAAGTTGCTAAGTCAACCTTTAATAACAGTTTTCGAAAACATATCTTTTGTAACAAAATACGGTAAATCACTGTCATAGCAATTTTCATTAACATTATTAAAACGTAACCAGCACAAAATACCTATTTATCTACGGTAACAAGAACCAGTTTGATATAGCCCCAATATCAGGAGTTGCGTACCACAACGAGATTATCGCCTGACGTACCCGAAAAGTGATGGTCGACTCTCAAGTGCTCTATTTACAAACTCTGTCTGCATTTTCAGTCGATCTAGAATATTAATTCGGGAAAAATCGATGGGAAGAGTAAAGTGTTGCAGTATGGGCACTATTCGGCCGCCAGTTGGGATTGGACTCAACAAATTTAATTTTGTTAGAATGTGATTTGGGGATTAAATATTGAAAATTATTTTAAGGTGTCTTGTTTGGATAGGTTGGGTTAGCAGATATCGAATCAAATATTGAAAATTTAAAAAAAATTTCAACAAGCAGATAGTGGATGGGAAATATATTGCTTTATCTTCTAATTGGTTATAGATATGAATTTGGTTAAATGAGAAAAAGTTGTAGAATTAAGAGTTATTTTAGTCCATGTCCTCAAAAATAATAATAATAATAATAATAATAATAATAATAATTTATTAGTGGCTGAGTTAATTTCATTAACGCAATGTTTTTTTATAAAATAAATTATAAACAGTTATTTTGCTTAACCAAACATTTGTTCCACTGAACCCAACATTTGGTTCAGTTAATCTATAGTTTATATTATTATTTAGAAAAGTGTATAAAATAAATTAAGGGCTATCTAACTCTAGTACTAAAAAAAATTCAAAAAATGATGCTAATAATTTAACAATTGAGCCATAATTTTTTCAAAATAGTTGAACGTCAATTTTTTTTTCTTTTTTAGTAGTAGGGTTAGATAAACCTTAATCCGTTTTATTGCTACACCTCAAATATGATTATAAAAAAACGTTTTAGGTTAATATTTTAATAATAATCTAGACAGTTTTCATCAAATCAAATATTGACTGAATCAATCCAAAAAATGATATAAAGTCCAATATATTTTCTTTATTGATATAAATAATTTACTTGGAAATTTAAACATTTTTTCGACGTATCCAAAAACTCATTTGCGTCAAATCGTTTCTTTATTAATTCAACTAATATTTTGTCTCTGTGACTGGACAACACTGTGGAAGTATGGAATTAAATAATGACCAATAAACAATAAAAACGAGGTTGGGTATAATATTCTCTGTGATTTTAATGAACGCGATCATTACTTAATAACAAACGGATATTAATATGATGTATGTATGTTTGTGTTTCAATAATATTAATCAATCACTCAATAAATCGAACATCGGTTGAATATTAATACTCAAATACTTTGCTAATTTATAGTTGGTGTCAAAAATATCCAAAAAATTTCGGGTTTTTATGTAGATATCAGAGAAAAGCTAAAATTTTAATTTCTTGTTTAGAGCGTCTTTATTTTTGAGAATTTTAAAGACGGAAGAATATTTTTTTTAGTATCAACAATAAATTTTCTCCATGCTTCAAGTGTCACCCTCATATTTTTCGAAACACGGACCTGTATTTTTAAGTCGCTAAATGTTTGCAATCGAATAACTCAGACCACCAATTACTTAACACTAAAATCTGTTTACATTTTTTCGATGACTTCAAGTCAACTGAATTACGTTGATTAACAAGTTAAACTTTTGGCTAACTCAGCCTGAAACTAAATTAATGCATTCATTGCATATCCGTGTTAGAGCTATAACCCTTTAACCGATTCACTTGAACTAAAACAGTTCGGAAGTTCAAGAGGTACCAGGGGCAAATTTTGGAAGATACCTACTCTCCTTGCCACTTCTGGTAAATAAGTGTGAAAGGAAAATTGCATTGCCTAAGAAAATAAAGACGACAATCTGGAAAATTATGCTGCATGTCTTGCTTTACTTAGGGAAATTGCCGATAAATGGTATATCTAGGGGAAACGTTAAGTGAATTATTTCGTTTTATTTATATAAAATATATGTTATTCTAAATGATACTGTTAATCATGTCTCCATTATACAGGGTGGTTCATGCGTAACAGGACGATGTCTTAGATCAAACATGGTTTAAATTGATTTTAGTTAGAATAAAATTTGGATTTGTTATTTATGTTATACGCAGTACACATTATTTGTCATATTTTTAAAAATATTTTGTCTTGTTGCTCATTTGTCATTAAATAACTTTTTTTTTTATAATCTGTTGTAGTACGATAAGATTTATGAAAACGGATGAAAAAAATGTTTCTACCGTACTAAGAATGAAAATGAAAATACCTATTTTGAAAATATTTTTACCTATGAAAGATTTTTGGTTTTAACATTAATAAAATGTGCGACCCGCTTAAAAAAATTACAAATCCCATTTTCAAGCAATTTTCAAGTTTGGCAATCTCTGTGAATGCAGATAAACATTTATAATATCCTTGTAGTTGATACACTTTTGTATAAAATATTTGTCTAAATTATATAGGGTAAATTTACCATCTTACGTTAAAAAAAATGTTTCTTGGTGATTAAAAGATTTTGATTTTCTAGTTCGAAGTTTACAGATTTTCTACATTATTTTAAGAGCTAATAAAAAGTACCAAAATTCTATTAAAAATGATACATTTTATTTTAGGAATTATACTAAATCATGATAACCATATCTTCTACAATTTTATACATTCTGGTTTTATACGACTGAATTTTCCAGATAAACTTTTCTAGTTATATTTTTGCGAAATAAAATATAAAATATAGGCTATATATATTTTATTACAATTTTTACATTTTATACTTATGTAGTCAAAATACAAAGTACATACATTTTATTTTTACAATTATTTTTAATAGCGTTACAGATGTCATCGCGTGTGCAGATATGAAAGAAAAATAAGCAAAACGTTTAAAATACAGACTAGCGTTACTACATATATGATGAATACTGAAAATTATTTTAAGATATTCCTGTTTGGTTAGGTTCGGTTACCATATACCGAATCAGTAGTTGAAAAATGTTAACAAGCAAATGGTTTATTCTTGATATAAATAAAAACTATTATCGTTGGGAAATGTACTGCTATATCTCGTAATCGGTTATAGATATGAATTGGGTTAAATGGAAATAGTTACTGCGATTTAAAGTTATTGGAGCCCATGTCAACAAAAATAAATAATAAGGTTGATATTAATTTCCTCGTAATGCTTTTTACAATTATTTTGTTAGATTGCGTTACAGATTTCGCGTCTGCAAATATAAAAAAAAAGCAAAATGTGTAAAATACAGACGTAGGACGTCTACCACACTCAATTCTGTTTTATTTTCTTCGAGAAATATTTAAAAAATATCGCCATTTTAATTAATTTTAAAATAGATTAATTAGTAAACTTAAAAAGTCAATATGACTGTTGGTAAAGGCCAGTTATAAAACTCTGGTCCAATATAAGTTGATCGGGATTCTATCGTTACTTCGATTTTGTTTATTCTTTTCTTCCAGTATCATATTAGGATTTTTCCTTTCATCTTATTTTTAAATTTTGAGGTAAATTAATCTAGACAATTACAATCAAAAATGTTATTGTTGCCTAAAAAACTAGATGGAACGATCCAATATGCTATCTGTAATGTTCTAAAACCTTGAAAGAGTTTCCACGCTTTCAAGTTATTTACTTCGGGGGCATATTTATCGACCAGGAAACGATATACATAATTGTATTGACATTAAAAGGGACCTTGGACTGTCCCCTAATTTGAATCAGTAGAAATTTTTAATATTTGGTAGTATATATATATATCTGTACTAGCTACAGAAACATACAATATCCTGCTTGATACATGGCTCCACTACTATTTAGGTTTTTCAAGTATCACAACTCAATATAATAATCTGAATATCAAAGATTTTGTTGATTCTCTTGAGCAATAATGGAACCATGCATTAATCAGGTCATCGCTTAGTTTCTAAAACTACACTATTTACATTTCAAATACAGATCTACAATACCACGAAGCCTTGAAAGTATCGCAAGTAATTCATTTTCGAATATGGGGACAGAATCATCTAAGAAAACTACCGCAAATGTTAATAAAGATATCATCGAAACTCAAAATAACCTGAGCAGTAATGGAGCCATGGATCAAGTAGGCTAAATCAGCTTACCAAAATAATGCATCTACCATACTTTATCAAAACTTTAAAGGCGCTTTAAGAATCAATTGCAAATTTGGGGGCTAGTGCATCTTTCAAGAAGTTACAATAAACATCAATAAAATTTTTATTGATGTTAAGAAGAACCTTGATAGATGAATGCTTCCTAATTTGAATGGGTAAAAAATCCTTTAAAGATGTGAAGTATAGGTGTACTGTTTTTTAGAAATTGACAGAACGTGAAGGATCAATAGCTCTATTACTGCTCAGGTTCTTGTGAGTAAGAATGACGTCTTTAAACACGTTAAAGCTAATTTTCTTGGTAAATGAATTTATCTCTAGAATTCGAAAAAGAGTTATGTGAGGATTTCAAGGTTTCGTGGTATTGTAGATGTAGATGGTCTGGCCGATATACTTCTTGATTACTGCTCGGGTTCTTTTGGACATCAATATATTTACAAGCAATGTTAATAAACGTGTTATTTTGGAAACAAGTAGCCTATCATTCAAATTCTGAAACTAGTCAATATTAAAATTTTGATAAATATCTTATTTTCCAATTTGCGGGCAGATTTATCTACCAACAAAATGACCTTAATCACTGATAAAGTAGTAATTGTAACTCAAAATAACATCACAAATAATGGAACTATCCATCAAGTAGGCTGTCTTTAGTTTTCCAAAATAATATATCTATCATACTACCAGAGTTTGATAGGATTTTGACGCTTCCAGTTTCACTTTCAAATTTGGGGGCTCATGCATCTTGCAAGTTAATAAATATCAATAAATTTTTTATTGATATTAAGAGGAACCTTGATAGGTGAATCGACCTCCTAATTTGAAAGTAAATCATTTGAAAGGGTAGAGAACCTTTGTAAGATTTGAGTTATCGTAGATGCACTATTTCAGGAAACAGAGACAGCTTGCTTGGTACATTGTTACATATTCCTCAGGTTATTTTGGGTATCAACAACATCTTTAAAAATAAAAGAAGAATGGATTGGAATATGTGTTTTCTCAAACACTTTTGCACACTTTTAAAAATTGTTTGAAAAAATACATATTCCAGTCCATTTTCCTTTACATTCAAGTATGTACACATTTCATTCAACTTAATCTTTAAAAGGTAATTTTATTCGTAACTGAGCAGTACCTCAGGTCTAAAAAGATACACGAGATATTTTTCAAGTTTTCGTGCAATTGTAGATGCACTGGTTTCAAAAATTGGTCGATAGACTTCTTCATTCTTGATTAGATTACTGCTCAAGTTCTTTCTGTAGGGCGCCAAAATAGACTATTGTTTAAGAATCATGTCAGATAACGTATACATTTTCAGAATTATTAAAATAAGAACTCAAAATACGTTGCTAGATGGACCAATGCAGCGTTTTTAAGAGAATTTGTTAATTTTTATATCTAGGTTATGTAATGGATATTTATTTTTTATTAAAACAATCTCTTAACAAGAAAATATTTATATTTTCGAAAATGTGGTCCAACTCTCCAGCAGTTACTCTATTAACAATGAATGTCAAAAAAGAACCTGAGCAGTAATGGAATCAAGAATCAAATTCTAACTAGTTTATCTTTGGAACTTTGGAAGGCTTTCAAATAACCAATTTTCGAATTTGTGGGTGATACACCTACCAACAAAATTTCCTTAATAAAGTTGTAATTAATGTTCCAAATAACGTGACAAATAATGGATCCATGCATCAAATAGGCTATCTTAGTATTCCAAAATAGTATATTTACCATACTACCAGATTTTGATAAGATTTCGATGCTTTTTCTGTTTCACTTACAAATTTAGCGGCTAGTGCATCTTGCAAGAAGTTACAATAAACATGAATAATTTTTTATTGATGTGAAGAGGAAACTTGCTAGATGAACCGGTCACCTAATTGGAAAGTAAATCATTTGAAAGGGTGGGAAACCCTGTTAAGATTTGAGTTATTGTAGATCTATTATTTTGGGAAACAGAAATAGCCTGCTTGATGCATGTATCCATTATTTGTTACGTTATTTCGAGCATAAATTACAACTTTAGGTAATTTTATTGGTAGATGAATCACCTCTAAATTCGAAAATACATGCTATTGTAGATGTAATTGTTTTAGAAACTGGCCGATGTTGTTCATTCTCGAAAGAACCTGAGCAGTAGAATCGAGTTCATCTACATTACTAAACAATAAAACCTCATAACACATTTTAGAACTTGGGGATGATTCCCTTAACAAAAAGAATACTTTTAAACTATACATCAAGCAGGCTATCTTAGTTTCCCAAATCGTACATCTACCATACTAGCAGGATTTCGACGTTTTCAGTTTCACTTTCAAATTTGGAGGGCTAATGTATCTCCCACTAAATTTTTTTATTGATGTTAAGTGGAAGCATGATAGATGAATCGGTCTCCTAATTGAAAAGTTAATCATTTGAATAGGTAGAGAACCTTTTTAAGACTTATGTACGATTTTCAGAAATGGAGATAGCTTGCTGGATGCATGCTTCCATATTTCTCAGGTTATTTTGAGTATCAATTACATCTTTAAAAATACAAAAAGTAATTTTATTGATAAATGAATCATCCCTAAATCCGGAAATGAGTTATCTGAGGTCTTAACAACGCTCGTGCTATTGTAGATGAACAGGTTTCAGGAACTGAACGATAGACTTCTTGGTTCATGATTCCATTACTCCTCAGGTTCTGTTGGATATCAATACATAATATATTAATCAGTACCAATAAAAATGTTTATCTTTATTGACATCCAGATTATTGTATAGTAAAAATATGCAAAAGAACCTGAGCAGTAATGGAGCCATGGATTAAGCCACCTAAATGTAAGAGCGTTAGACAAAAATAACTCGTCTCCATTTTTTATTGATTAAATAATCACTATTTTTCTTCGTGCTCCTAAAAGTAAAAGTCTGTAGCAATTACTACATTTTTAAATATTCAGTACTAGAAATAATTCATATAAAGTAGAATGATATATTAAAATCTTTTGAACGTTCTCCAGAAAAGCAAATGTATTTGATTTATACTTTTAGTTACACTTTAGAGAAATCAGTTATAGTACCTGAACTCGACGCATTTTAACCGTAATGAAAACATAAGATTCGTAAGACATGCAGAAATATTAAAAAAACTATTACTGGCTTTGGAACTATTACATGTAGGCCATAAGTTTGAGATGTTTGATTTTGAAATGGCGATATTTTTACCTGATCTCATGAAGAAAGAATAGATACGAATCGTTTCAATACCTTTGCTTTCTTTTATACTCTCTAAGCCTTATTGCGTTCTGTTTCAAATCTAATACTTCGAAAATCTTGCAATTTCACAACAAATTTCTTGGTAGAAGCGTCATAATATAGGCAGCAATTCTGAATTCAAATTTAATACTTCAGATGTCTTGTCAATTTACAACCTAAAATAAGTTGTAATTAGGTACTAATTTTAACAAAAAATATTTTTTTAATTATTGCATGTAGTGTTTATTCGAACTAAGGCAAAAACCGACTAGTCTAACAGAATTCTACAACATCAGTTACATCGCCACCTATTTCTCATGGCAATGGTAAACAGTTGGTCTTCAACTACCTTTGAGAGGTTTCGTATTTCCGCCTTCAAACCCTGAAATTTAACCATATTTTCAACTACAGCCCTTAGGGGTTCTAATACCTAATCTTCAACAATATCAAATGTCTTACAAGCCCAAACAAATATCAATACCAATACAACTAATTATTCATTGAAACTAATTTATCTACTTTTCTAAGCAAGTCTCAAACAACCTCCTAGTCTACAAATTAAACTGACAAACTTTATTGAAATATTCTCAACTGATGAAGAAAGTGAACCTAAGATGGAAATTTTGGAAACAAGAACACATGGCAAGTTTTTAGAAAATGATTTAAGATTTAGAAAGCTAAATGACCCTGGAACTTTCACCACACCACCTACAAAAATACAGACGCCTTGTTAAGTAATAAACATTTTCAACAGAAAAACAAATAACGGATACGACATATCATTCAATTCCAGATATAAAAATAGAACTGGAATACGTCAAGCTGCGAAACAAAACGAATTTGAAAAGCAAGTCAACAAAAGACCTATTATTGTTACATTTGCAGATCTAAACCCGCAAACAAAAAAATCTTTAACAAAAAATTACTGTGCAACACAAAATTAACACTTGAGACTTCCAAAAAGGATAATATAATTCTAAGTTTTAGATGTCAAGCATATGGATATTTCAAAACTTATTACTCAAAACCATTTACTTGCGTCAAGTGTGGTGGACAAAAAGCCAACGAATCTACCTGATTAATGTGTATTATGTAACCAAGATCACCTTGCAAACTACAAAAGTTGTAACTACGTAAACAGAATTAGTAGCCCCAAGAAATAGACTAGCCAAACCCCAATGTCAAGGAAATATCCCAAATAAATACACACCCGAAAATATAAATCCACATACAATTACATATCCATCAAATAGTCATCAAACATACGCGCAAGCAACAGATAACGCATAACCAAACCAATCAATCAAAAATACAGAAAAACCATCCAAGAGTATTTCTAAATAAAATTGAAAATATGTTTTCTCAACTAATAAATCGAAATTTACTAATGTTAGTCATTTGGAAAAGAAATACATATACATTCTGAGGATTGCCATATCCCTCACCTTGATGGTACATGTCATGAAGGCATTGCAATAATTAGAATCACCATTTCACATACTGGCCGCACAGCGACTCAAGAAAACTTCCCGATCTTCTCGAGATCTTTGTAACCATTGGGATATCTAGGAATAGTTCTATTGTGGAAACAAATCTGGACCTCTAGTCCGACCACACTCATATCTTTTGGACTGACTTTCAGAATCATAATGAAAATATTAGCTTTAACCTTAGACTGATATCTCCAGAAGAGCTGGATGATGCACAAAAACAAAGCAACTAGCATTTCTTTCCCACTACATATTAGAAATCAAGCTGGTCCATAAGAATTTAGTTACGATCAAGGAATCCTATTGAGCAACATGATTATAATAGATCAATGACGATTGTAGGAAACAGCAGTCAGACTCACAAAATAGTAGATTTGAGGAATACATTTCAAATTTATCTGCAAATGATTACACACTGTGGAAGGCAACAAAAAAATTAAAAAGACCTCAGATCCTTGTGTTCCCAATCCGAAAAGCGAATGGTAAATGAGCTCATTCAGACACAGAAAAAGCAGATATTTTTGCTGTCCATTTAAGCAACGTTTTTGAAGCCGACCCAGACTATAAATTAGACGACTACACTGATGTATTCTGCCAAATGTTCCAAATTTTTCACGCCTATAGAAGTTAAAAAACAAACAGATGTACTAAATACACAAAGTCCCATGCTAGAACCTATTTATATCACAAATTTTAAAATGGCTGCTTCGAAAAGCACTTGTTCTGTTAAGAACTTATAGTATGCTGATATTACTCTATTTTCCTACGATATGAAAATATGCGGAGTTTATGATTCAAAAACAGGAAAACCACCTCGCGATCTTACATCGCATCGACCTATTAGTCTGCTATCCACAATAAGCAAAGTTGTTGAATGACTATTAAAGAATTTATTAATTCATGAGTAATCATCAATTTGACTTTTGAGAATACTTTTCAACAGCTCAGCAACTCACCATAGGAAATAAATTTCGAAAACCCTTGAAAGAAGAAATATTGCAATAACTACGTAGCAGTTCTTGCTATAAATGAAAATCCGATAAGAGCCTCAAATCCTGCTAACAGAATTATTTAAATAAATGGTACATTAAATGGAGAACCAAGATTATCAAAAAAAGTAATTTTTACCATGCTCCACTGCACTTTAATTATAAATAATGTTGGAATATCTGTACCTACAAAGCAAAATACCTCGGCCTCCATCTTGACCAACCGCTTATTTGGAGAAAACACATACAAACCAAAAGACCTCGGATGGACTTAACAAATATAATAGCTTCTAGGCTGAAAATTATCTCTAAATAAACATTTTATAAAGCCATCCTGAAACCCATAAGGTTTAACGGAATTCAGCTCTGGAGATGTGCCAAAACAATAATGGTGAACATCATCCAAAGATTTCAATTCAAACTTGCAAGGAATATAAAAAATGGCCCATTATATGTGAATAATCGGACCCTGCACGATGTTTTAAGAATATATAACACATGAAGTTCAGCGAATTTTTTCAGTATATAAAACCCAAATAAACCACGAAAATAAATTAATAGAGCAACTATAAGACAATGGTACAGCCAAAAGAAAAACTGCGGAGAATATGGCCTGAAGACCTAGTGCAATAATTCATATAAGAAGAAACTCCATTGAATTTTTCCCTTTCACGCCAAAAACTTATAACATTTACTTAATACTATTAAACGATGTAGATTGTAAATAAGAATGTAAAAAAAATATTTTTGGAAATTAACGAACCTGATTCCCCTTGAAGACTCCATTGACAATCCATTTACTAATAAGTGCGTTGTGGAAACATTAGTGGACTTTTGAAGACAATAAATGCTTTCTAGGGTTCATGGGACGTATATCAGTGTTCTTCCATATCTTGGATCTTGGAATTTTACAGCAAATTTTATAGTAGGATTGATAAAATATGCAGGAATTTTAAATTGGAAATTAATACTTCAGACATCTTTTTAGGGTTCATGCGACGTAAGTCAGTTTTGCTTCATATCTTTAATGTTTCGAAGATCTTGCAATTTCACAATATATTTCATGGTGGAAACGGTATAATATAGACAGGAATTCTGAATCCTAAGTGTATAATTCAGAGATCTTGTAAATTTAGGACCTAGAATAATATTTAGTGATTACTAATTTGAACTAGAAGAATTTTTTTTTAATTATAGTATGTAAATTAACGAACCTGATTTCCTTTAATGACTATTGACGAAAACATTTACTAATGATTGCATTGAAGAAACTGGATAAAACTACTGGACTTTTGAAGACAAATTTAATACTTCGGAAATTTTTCTAGGGATCATGCATGTCAGTTTTGTGTCATTTCTTTAATATTGGAAGGTCTTGTAATTTCACGACGAAATAAAAATGGTTAATATACACGGGAATTTTGAATAAGAAATTAATACTTCAGAGATCTTGTAAATTTACCACCTAGAATAACATTGATTACTAATTTTAAAAAGAAAATTTTTTTTTTAATTATTATATGTATATTAACGAACCTGATTCTCCTTGCTGATTCCATTGAAATTATTTATTAATAACGTCAACTGTATTGAAGAAACTGTAAAATATTGGAATTTTGAATACTTTAGAGATTTTTCTAGGGTTCATGTGACACATGTCAGTTTTCTGTCACATATTTACTACTCAGTTCTTCACAACAAATTTCACGGTAGAAATGGTACAACGTATGCAGAAATTTTGAATTCGAAATTATACTAAAGAGATCTTGTAAATTTACAACCTAGAATAATATTGGTGATTAATTTTAAAAATAAGAAATTTTTAGTATGTAATTTAACGAATCTGATTTCCCCTGTAGACTCCATTGATAAAACATTTACTAATAATTGTGTTGAATAAACTGTATAAATATATTGGAATTTTGAAAAAAATACTTCAGACAGATCTTTTTATGGTACATGGGACGTATAAATTTCATGGCAGACATTTTGAATTCGAAATTAATACTAGAGAGATTTTGCAAATTTACAATCTACAGTAATATTATTTATCACTAATTTTAAGAAGTAGAAAAAGAAAAAATATTTAATTATCATATGTAAATTAACGAACGTGATTCCTTTTGAAAACTTCATTCACAAAACATTTACTAATAATTGATTACCACTATTTTTCAAAAATAATAAAAAAATAATTTATAATTATTTATGTAAATTAACGTACCTGATCCACTTCCAAACTCCTTTACATAAAAAAATTTAATTGTAGAAATAAAATAATAATTTGAGCTGCACTTTGTAGAACCGAACCGCCCGCTTCGGAAGATGGAGGTAAAATAAATAATTTGGATTCATTACCATAGTAGTCAACAACTTCGTTTGTTTAAATATTTTCTTTTCAATGTTAACTTCGATCAAAAAACACAGTTTTTTAAACAGCATATTTGTATATTATTTAAAACTATTGCCAACATAATCTTTGGAAATGTCACCAAATAGAACAAAACATTTTGAGTCGGGCTGAATAGCCTTGTGGCAGAGGCTTTCAATTCAAACAAGATAATTATGACGTAACATAGCTTAAAAATCATAATTAATTTTCGAAAGTTGTATAGCCTGTAGGCCATTTCATTAAAAAGCGCACACATTATCAAACAATGTAAGTATCGACTGTGTATTTACAACTTTATATGATCGGGTTTAACTAGTGTTTATTTACTAATAAAGAACGTAGGTTTTGCATGAATCTGTTGCGCTCAGTCGGTGTTCATTAGCCACCAAACTTATTTTAGAAAAGGCTAAAATAAATTTTTTTATTTGCTTGATTTGATATACCACACTAGCAGGGTGCAATGTTGGATTTTTAAAAAACTGTGGACTATCTCAGTTATTTACATTGATCCTAATATAGTGTTTTAGAACTTTCCTCAAATGAAATTTCATTAATTCTTAATTCAATTACTGAGACATGCGCTGCTCATATCAGCGGTCAAACACCGGTAAACATTAAAGGCGGCCGCCCCAAGTCTAATTCGAGATCAAAGCATCCCTTAATTACATTTCAATATCAACTGGCTCTTAAAATAAAAATAGAGCGATTTTCCAGTGTACTTCGGTGCCCCAATTACTATTATAATTTCCATAGAACACCGAAAGGACTTGATTCAATTATAATTTAGCTAGGGATGCACAGATAACATAGCGGAACGTTGTGAATATTAAACACCAGCCGTAATTAGGTTTCCTTCTGAGTGTCCAACAATTAAAACATCTGAGTTTTGAGTCTCTTCTGACTAATGGTTCCGTTTTGCCCATCGTAGCCTCTGGTAAATTTACTTGAAGTTTATTTAATTTCAGACCACGTAGTAGAAGTTTACGTTATTTATTTAGTTACATAGAATAAATTTGTAAGAACTGTTAACTGTTGGTCTTTTGGTGGAATCTCTTTTATTACAGACAATTTATTATATTTATAGCAACTTAAAAATAAACTAAAAAATGAAAACATAAAACATTTTTAATTCTAGTTAGACTTTAAATGGAAATGTTTTTATTTAAATTAGGATCTATTGATGGGATCATGTGAATGAAAAATAATATAACAACAGAAAAATAGAAAAAAATAAAACAGTCGAGTAGTATCACTCCTTGGGTTACCCATTTAAAAATCAGTTGCATTCAAAAACCAAACAAAACAAAAATCCGTGCCAATAGATTACGATACGACGGTCTGCAAAAAAATTAAATCCCGAATCGCTGGCAATAAAAATCAACACAGAACAAAAGAGACATATAAAAATGCTAAATGCCTATTCATAAGTAGTAAAATTCTACATCCCCTAAACATAAACATTAACATGGGCGTGTAGTAAGCTGTAAGACTATTTATTTAAAATTTAATGATAAAATTATTGCATTCGCCTTCGCACAATTAAGGTGTTACATTTTTAGTATAAAATAAGTTCTGACAGTACGCTTTTTAATATAATTTAAAATGGTAATTTGGTGCAATATGAATCTATATATTTTTTTTTAAATATTGGTTTCATCTAGAGGATGATGATTTAAAAATGTTAAAGAGAGAATGTTGTTGTGTAAATATTTTCATATATTATTCATTAAAATTAATTTTTTTTTCTAGCACGATATTAGAGTTTATTTGAAAAATTCTATTAAATAAAGATTCTACCATAACTCTTTTAAGTATAATTAAAATTAGAAATGAATTGCAAGATTAAAAACAAATATTTGAAGTTGAATAATGTTAGCTTAAGTTAGGTTATCAAAGTTTTAACAAAAGAATAAAATAGTGAAGGTACGATTTTACCGCACATTTGAATAAGTGTTAACTCCTATACCAACCCTCTTAATAATCAATATATTTTAGAAAAATGAGCAAAAAACTGGAGAGCTCTATTTTTAAAATCAACATGGCATAAAAGTTTCGATTCTTTCATGATTCTCTTTCACGTGACACTGTTAGTTTCATTTTTTTTAAATACTCAATATACTCAATAGCCTTGGTGTTAAGAACCAATCTAAAATACTTCAAACTGACACAAAGAACTACCTAATCAGGGAAATTAATACATAAGGCATTCCCTCATACGTATTGTAATGGTCCTTAAGCAGTAAACATTTGATCCTCAAAATAATGAGTCCTAAGTTGCCGACCTCGGTATTCGAGTGAGCGGAGAACCGACATTCGGTTCCCGGGGTCCCGGGTTCGAGTCCCGGCGTTGGCATGGATATGGTATTAATGTGTGTGTGAATGCTGTATGAACGTATAAAAACGTGTAATATTAGAAATTAATAAAAATTAGTAGGTAGCTTAATGGATACATTTTAAGTGCCATTAATAAGTTCTAAGTTAAGATCAGATGTCACATTTTAAGTATTTATTTGGTAATCAAGCAGTGGCTATTCACCAAGTTATAGGTGCTAACATAGGTTGGTTTTTTGAACAAGCACCAAATAAAAAAAATAAAAATATTTTGATTTGATAAGATGGAAAAGATGTCGCAAATATCTTTAGGTAATTTTAGAACATGAAAAACGGAATAAATAGAAGACAAAAATAAATTGTAAGCGGCTTTAATATTGAAAAATACAACGATGGGGTTTTTATTAGAAGCAAGTGCATATGATATCTCTGAATAAATGAAGATATGGTTATCAGTAATGTACTTAGCTTTTCTGAATTCCTTGTATGGAATCTTTAAGGTGACGAGATCATATTTTCGAAGGTTCATTGGGGTCTTGTGGTTTTTTAAGAATAGAAATTACAGGATGGTTTTTCCAATCTGGCGGGTTTGCATAAGTTTTATTAAGAACTTTTTCAAAACAGAAAGTTTATTGATCATAGAATAGATAATGAATTCCAAACTAAGTCAAGTGTTTTTTTTGCTTAACAATATTTAATTTAATTCTTCCATTACAAAGGGACGATAGACATAATGACTAAAAACTGATCTTTATTATGATTTCGCAAACATTTTTTGAAGATTATTGAACAGGTTAATATCTAACAGTGGGGTTGTTGGTTTGGTTACGATTTAGGATTTTTTCTTCTTTCTTTTTTTCAGCAGACTTGTAAAAGCAGGCCCGAGGGATAATTTGTAATTTTGTAAGAGCCCTAATTATGTACATTGAACATAGTATATAAACGTTTGAAAATTTTCCATTATTGAACATTCATTTGATGAGTTTTGAGATTACACTACGTTACATTATAGCGCTTTTAAATGAACCTTTTACATATACTCGTATATCCATCAACACTGTAACTTGAAAACAATGGACTCATGTTCAACATATTCGTTAGATAATTTTGTCTCTACAGTTGTGTCAAACCATATTTTTTTACAATATTTGGGCATAATTCGTGACTTTCTACTTAATTAAGTAATGCTTATCAGAAAGAATACTCCCAGAGAAGAGCAAAAAATATTGTTAAAAGAGGCGAATTATTTCAATTAAAAAAAAGGATTTAAACCCTGTCGACAAAATCCAAATAAAACACAAACATCGCGATTCAACGAGGGCTTTCGTAGGTTTTACAAAAACAATAGAAGCAAAATGTGTAGGTACAATCGAGCTGGATTATGAAAGAATTAACTGTGTCGAACTCGAAATGAAATTAATTCTTTGCCAGCGAAATCTCATCGAAACCCAAACCGCACAATTACTAGCTTCATTATTTTCTGACGTATCGATCCTTTTACGTCCCGAATAAAACTGCTAATGGAATAATTATGCTTTTTTTCGGGAACAGTCCTTAAAAGGTTTTAATCTGCGACTTTGCCTGTCGGAAAAACGTCACTTTTAGTTAAATTTGATCTTCTAAATTTTATCTGCGAATAACACCATTTGAAACACCCTTTAAAGCTGACGTTTATTGCTAAATTCACAATGGAAAAACATGTTCATATTTTATATACAACAAAAATCATTTAAATATTTTAAGTTTAAGTTTATAAAATTTTAGTTAAAGTTTTGACAACATTGCGCACCGCTAATTGCTAAAATTAAAAAGATATCTTAGAAAATAAAATTTAATTATCAATCCCATAGTTTTTAAATGTGTATCAAAATAAAATTGTATCATCATTTGTTAATATTCCATCATAGTTTTCTGTAGATTATTATTATTATTGTTACAGTTAATATTATGCAGTTAAATCCAATAATCGCAACCAAATTAATAAGTTTTAAAAACTTTCTATATAAAGTCATTAGATGGTCAACTTTATTTATTTTTAACAGCATATGCTATCGGTTTAAGGAATTTTATATTCTTCTCTGATTTAAATAAAAAATTATTGAGGATGTTATCACTTTTTATTAGTTTTAATTTATTAGTGGCATATTCATGCTGTTATCGACGCCGGTTAACGTCCTCTCGTGTAACTATCACTTTTCTACGTTAATAGCCCTTATTATTTATTTATTTATTTATATTGAAATAAAACATATTATTTAAAATCAAAGTAGCAATTCTGTAATAGTATTTATTGATTAATATTGCAACCTAACAGTTTATTCAGTGATACGCGCAATTATATCTACAAAGAAAAATGTGGATATTGGGAAATATATTCAATTTATTGCGTTTCTCAAGCAAAAATCCGAAGATCTAATTCAAATGAATTTGATAATAGATATTTATCCAGGTAGTCGTACGTAAAATATTGAACATAATAGGTTTGTATTAGTCTGTAGTTCATATTGTGATTGTGTACACTTGAAGCACTCAATACTCTAGTTTCTTGTTTCTGTTGCAATGAGTGCATAAACGAAAGTTTTTTGAAACTTAGTTCAATAAACTATTACAATTTTATACAAAAATGTTATATTTCAATATCACATTCCGGATTCTTGCACAATTATTTTCTGCCGAAGCTCTAGCGATAAAATCTGCACTTAACTGGATTTACATAAATATTTTACAGCCATAATTTCGGACTCTCAATCTATTTTTAAAAGTATCAAGGGTCCAGCAAATAAATTTTATTATAATAAAACTATACTGTACATCAAAAACTTTATAAATATATTAGTTGAAAGCCAAATTAATGTATATTTTGTATGAGCTAAGGCACAGTGGGAGGCCAGGTAATGAAATAGTTGAAAAAGCAACAAAGATGCTTGTTTAATAGATATTATGGAGAATAAAGTTGAGTCTCACAACATAAAAAATACAAACCAAAATATTTTCCGAGGACGGAAGTGTGGAAGGCTTATTGTTGTGTAACAAGGTTTAAATTAAACCACGGCTGCTTCACAGCTCGTTTATATATGATCGGTTTAGTAGATGGCCCATATTGTAATTGTGACAGAAGTTTAAAAGCGGATTTATATAATATGTTTTATTCATGTGGAAATCATAAACCGCACTCGGATATCCCAAACGCTAATTGAGGAAAATAGTGTCTCTCTACCGTTAATTATTACAAGCTTATAAACCCTAAACATAAAATCGATATTTGATAAAATAATTAAATTCATAAAGGTAGCCAGTATAATAATTTAATGAAAAACACCATAAATATTAACACTTCTGTGGCTAATCGACAAAGTCTTTTCTTACCAAAAATGTAATTAAAATATATTGACAGTAACGAAAATACTTAAATTATAGAGGATAAGATTTTTTGGAGGGAGTAGATTTTGAAGTTACATTCATTTACTGTAGACAATCAATCAGAGTAGAATTTGAATAGAAGTTTTCGCATTAAAGTTAAGTCAATATTTCACCAACGCAGTTTGACATTAACATTAGACCAGAACTACATAAATACAAATTTCATGCACATTCATCAAATATCAAATGTTATTATTACGTTATGTTAGATTTCTGAAGCCCTGATTTGACCCAATTATTAAACACGTCCAGGACTAGCTTAATTACTTGCAAAAATCTAAACCAGAAAATGAATATATAAAATTGTTTCAAATGTGGAATGCCAAACTTTCATAAAAATCTGAAAATACCACATTGTTTTTATTTAGTTATTTATTGATTTATAAAATAAGCTGGTATTAGAAACGGCTGACTAAATTAATTAAGCTTCTTTTAAAAGATGCAATTTCTTGAGTCGCGGTAACTAAATAAAAAATTCATCTTGTTGGTAAAGTTTTCTTTCTTAAAACTTCATGCAACTTTAAAAATTATAGGTCCCCGACCGGTGGATTATTTTTCCAATAATATCCTTTACCGGTAAGAAAATTCGAAAACACTTCAGCCTCAAGCGATACATAAAAGCTTAAAATATTTGTGCAGTGTTATTTTAGATTTAAAGTTTTATTTTTATTTAGAAAAGAAAAATGAACACTAACAAGAGATTTTCCTGAAAACATTTTTTGCTGATCCTCTCGAACAAGTTTTCTGATTTATTTTCCGCTCGTTTCAAAATAAAAAAATACGAGTATTGAATTCCAAGTTTATAATTTACTGCAAAAGAAGATATGCGATTTTGTAGAAATAAGGACGATCGAGATGTATCTGTTTATAGAGAAAATTAGTCTCGACACGAATATTTATGAATTTCTTTTGAAAATATTTAAAAAAGCACTGCAGGCGATAATTCGGTTTAAATTAGAAAGATTCTAATAATATTTACATTTTAATAATTTCAAATTGCCGCAGGCGGCATTTGTTTTTAACTAAATACAAAAAAATAATTTTGTTGAAAAATACTGTGATAATTGTAGACAGTGTCTATTATTACAAACAGAGTAACTGACATTTTTGACAGAAATATTTAGCACCTCCATTGCTTTATTATCAATAATAAGAAGTGTAAAATACATAACAAAACGAAATTATATCAAGATCACAACACATACATTTTTCTTATCCTCAAATTGGGGAAAATATTGACAATAACTATGGCTATTGTACCCACTAGAAGCCATCCATTCGTATTTCATCATTAGACAAACATTTTTTTATTTTCAATTCTCCTGAAACTCACATTTTTCTTTGCCCAAAAAAACCTTTTCATCTACTTTCTACTATTTTACTATAATAATATTTCTACTTACTTTGCAAACAGTCTGCATTTAGTAGATCTTTACATTTTTCATGACACTTCACTCCACATTCCGTACATCTGACACCCTGTCTCGCAATGCCCCATAGTAAACCCTCACATTCGTAGCAATACGTCGGGGATGTTGCTGTCCATGGCACAAAATTGTGAGGAGTGGTGCTACTTATAGGGTAAATCAAAGCTTGTAGAGTTTTCTTATAAACATGCATTTTCTGAAAAAGAAAAAGTAGTATTTTGGTTTTAATTTTGTTGACATTTTATATCGTTTGATATATGTTTTGTTAGTTCGCGATATAATTTTCAATAAACAAGCGTTAACCCAGTTTTTGAATAAGTTTTCATGATCCGGGAAGTTAATAATTAATTTTCAAACCCGCTAAAGCGTTTGAGCTGCCAAAGAAGTGTTGTTACTAAAGAAAAAAGAAACAAACTCTTGCAGCAAGCTGCAGGAAGAAAATAAACGATAAAGATGAAAAAGTGTAATAAGTGTTTAGTGTTTGCGATCATAATAAATGGATTTACGCAGTGTAAATTCTGAGATAATTGATTGATTTTTACACATAAATGGGAGGTTTTGAAGTTTGGAGCGGTTTATGAGAAGCATAAAAGTTGCCAATAGTAGTTTGGAAGTTTAGATAAGGGGACCTAAACTTAAACCTAAACATAATTTTCCATTTTTTAAATGCATTTACTGCCGATATATTCCTCGAAGTATTAAATATTTTGACTCATGTACCCCATTTGAAAGATACAATTACTTTGTCGTAATAAGTGAACAAATGTTGTTGTAAGGAGATCATTTGGAACCCATCTGCTGCTTGCAATACATGAATGATCTTAATCAATACAGGGTCTTCTTAGGTCCAGTAACTCCTTTTATGTAAGAAAAAACTAGGATTTTAAGGTTTCGAAAGTCGCTGGTCCCTAAATATATCGATCCAACCGTTGCAAATTGATTGCTCAAAACTTTTTTTCGCAGTTTAAACAACTTTCTTATTCTCTTTGTGGTGAATAGGGAGTAATAATGCTATTTAAATTGCGAATCGGGAGTTGAACTACGATGCAGTTTTGCCTCATCCTGTATATTAAGCTTCAATTATCGATCGACTTTAATTTGAGTATTAACTGGCCTCTAAGTATAATATTTTCAACGTTTATAATGTTTGTTGTAAAAGATGTAGTAGAAAATTATGAATAGATGCTATGTTTCACCTTTTTTCATAAAAATTGAAACGCATCTTAACCAAGTTCGTGAACTATCTCTATTATATTAGCTGATTAATTACCGTTAATTGCCATATCTTCCTTGCAGAGAGTAAAAACCCTATTCCCAGCCGGTGGTTAACAGTTTTGAAGGGGTGTCTCCAAGAAATGCCCATTTTAAACAGCAAAAACCTTCCCCCATGCTGTCAGCTAGTATAATTACCATCAAATCCCAGTAATTTCCAATTTTCACGTGCTGTAGCACAGCTCTTGCCGCGACTAAGAACCCTAATATACTATTATCATAATAATGGAGAAATTTTCATTTACAATTTCGTGTTATATTCCCCTTTGGACAGCTCAAAATTATTTAATGCGGGCTGTTTTTAATAAAGCTTGAATTTTTCACTTAGCAACTAAGTACATGGAATGAGTTGGCTTGATTAAATTATATAAAATTATTTTGAAACATCACTTTACAAAGCTCCCTGAAATGTAATAATTCCTTATTTTAGAATTCTTTTTATGTGGAAAAGACAGGCCATCAAAATTTTGTATCATAAAGGAATTAAGCAAAGTAGAGAAATTAAAATGATAAAATATTAAATACGTTCAGGAAATTTTGTATTATGGTTTATTAAATTATTTGCTTTTGAAGTCTATATTATATTATATTTTTTGCTATACTGTACGTAAAATAGTACATGTATCAAATATTTTATCTGCAGACTGCGGCATATTTTGATTCAATTGCTAAAATTCTGAAGTAATTCCCGTCAAAGTACTGACATAACCTTTAGTTTTTTTAGTGACAATGTATGAAGTAAACAATTTGAATATTTAGTAATCAAACTAAACAAGGAAACGACAGAAATAGAACGCAGTATTGGGAAATGAAGCGAAGCAGTACGAACTATGAGGCAATTACTGATATCAAAGCGTTTCTCAATCTCGGTGAAAATAAAACTCAATCTGACGGTAACACCGCCAACAATTTTATACGGTGTGGAAACATAGATACTTAACAAAAAAGACACGAAAAAACTAAACAGATGGGAGGGAAATATACTAAAGCAGAAGAAATTGAGAAATTAGAAAGACTAACGAAGAAGTAGGAAATACATTTAATAAACCAACTATAACTCAAGTTATCAGAGTGCAAAAAATAAGATGTCTAGAACATATCGAACGAATGGGACAAAATCATGTGATACATAAAATATTGAGAATCGGGGTAGGCAAGAGAAAGTAAGGAAAACACAGTCAAAGAAGAAATGGTTACCAGTAGTGCAATAGGATATGAGGAAGATAAGAAATGGCAACCCACAGCAGTAGACAGGAGTAAAAATAATAAAGAATATCGAAAATTTAGAGGACGATAATTAAATTTTTAAGTCATATACCGAGATAGCCTGAACCGTTGTCTTTTATATATATGACGTGTTATTCCTCTTTAGAAGCTTCTTAGGGCTTTTATTTCTCTTTCGCACCACGCATAATTTTTGTATGGAATAGGTCCTTCGTTCTTATTCATCTTGTATCATTAATATTTCTACTTAACTTACAATCCATTGTATTGTTTGGACCAGGATGAGTTATTTTTCGTACTTCACCAAATATAGGAGTAACATAAAAAGTTAATATGGTAGGTTAAGATCAGTTCTAATCAACTCCTGATTATGTTAACATAGCGAAACGCTCGTCGAGTACACTATTTTGTTTTGATGTTTAAGCGGTTCAAGATTCAGGCAGAAACAATAACTTCATAATGAGCTTGAAACCGTTCTTGCAGGAACCATAAATAATTTCTAGAACGAAGGGGATTTTGGTTATTTAGAAATATGCGACTCAGAGTTGGAACTAAATATTTCTGTAACATGTGTAAATACTTCTTCCTATCACATTATTATTGAAAAATGATATGTTCACTTTTTTGGATACTAAATGTGTGTGGTATTCTGCCATCCATTGAAGATTCTTACATACAGGTACAGTTTGTTTTGCAGAACTCTATTCTTCGATCAAAGTCATGTTCAAATATTTTTATGAATAAAATAAATATATAAGAATGCCATTTACACTTTGTAACTTTTCCAAGGTGGAAAAATGTACGTTCTCATCTAAAGCTACTTGTCTTCAAGTAGCATGGAATTTTCTTTAAATTTAAAAAAAATCGATATACAAGCTGTTATTTTTTGGAAAGATGATTTTTTAAATGTTTTGTTAAGCCGGTCCAGGATTTTCTTTTTGGCAATACTTTGGTAGATTTTCCAGATAATGGTTACTACGCGTACCAAATATCAAAATAATATACAGAGTAATTGGGAAGTTATGAGTTCCAAAAGAAATATGCCAAAGTGATAGAACAGCCTATACCTCATTTACAAAGGGTGATTGACCCATTAAATATTTTGGAACCACCAAAGTGACAATCATCTACAGTTAGAGTTAGGCCCTTTTCCAATGAAACACCCTGTATAATACGCAAATATTAAATAAATTATGTATGGTTGGAAAGATAAATAAAAAGCTTAGCAAACAATTTGAGGTGACCTCATTAATCTGACAGGTATGCATTCAGAAATTCAACAATTATGTCAAAATATTTGGAAGTGAAAATCGAGACATTCCAGGATTTTTGCAAAAATTCGCATCTGAAATGATACACATCCACTTTATTAACGCACTGTCTGTATATTTTTTGTAGTTCAAGCGTTTTGTTGAATATAATTTTTGTGTTTTTTTCCAGGATTGATTGTACTTTTTTTAGATTAATATCTTACTTCGTTTTTGTATTTGATTTAAAGAAAAATTGTAATACTTACTAGCTCCTCGTCGTTGAGAGTGGCCCTTGGTACAGCTGAAGTTAACCCGGCATTTCTTTTGGTAGCAGCCATGGTCTGTGAAGAAAAATATAAAATAATTAGCCTCTGAATTATAAATTATATTTTGCATTAAAGCTTAAAATTACTTCAAGCTTCTTTAAAATCAGAAGTGCAAATATTTAGTATCTATAATGACCTACCTTTGACCTATAAATTTCAAATTTTTCTATTGCAAGCAAAAGAAGCAGTTCTAGTTGATATTTAAGTTGAGTTATATCTGAACAGTATCTTATTTATAATATAGCGATATTTGTAGTGTAAAATTTTTGTAATAAATAATGTATTTGTGTTATATGGTTATTTAGGTAAATGTTTCTTTTCTTAATAATATTCAGTTTTGCTTTCAATGGATTCCCGGTACAACTGTAATTTTATTAAAAAAAAACCTACTTGTTTTTTTCAATTTAACATTAAAATATTATTTTAAAAATAAAAATAACTGAAAGCAACGATTCCATCAAATGGCCTTTGTGAAAAAAAAACCCATCTAAGCCATTGCATCAATAAAGAAGTTAATTTTCTCCGGGACTCTCTTACAATTTCAGGACTTTGTGCTAAATTATTTCATATTTATGAAAAAACAATATTCAGGAATGGTACCAGTAAAGTTTGAAAGCGTAATTTCCATAATAACTTTTGCGGAAGGTATTTTCGTTTTTAGCGAGTCGATAATATTTGACAAGTAGACTGAATTAATGTCTCTTTAATACAATTTTATCCCAGAGAAAGTTTCTAAACTCAAAACAAAATATTTAATAAGTTTTAGATTTATGTTTATCTTAAAGAAAATTTGCTTATAAGTGAATGATGTTATTAATTAAAAAAAATTGATGGATAAAGATGACAATAAAAAAATGTAAAACGATGTTTTGAAGTTACGTTAACTTTAAATATTTAAAATTGAGATATAAAAATATCAAAAATATTAGATAATATGGTTGAGAACATTTGTTGTTTAACATATATATTTTTACTATTTTAAAATATAATCACCTCTGACTTTTTTGTGTTAGTAGAAGTAATAGGGAGCCTTAAAAACATAACAAAATAACTTTTGTATTCTTCTTTGCTATAACATATTTATTGGTATATTTTTGTCTAAACACAATTTTAGCTATAGTTTCGCGTATTATGACCAATTACATTATACTATTTTAACACATATTAATACTCATAACAACGTTATTACCATTTATTAATTTAATTTACAATTAGTCTATGAAAAATACCGTTTTATTCAGCATTTCAATGCTCTTGTTAACCTGTGACCTATTTATTCATTGTTGTTCCCAAAGCCATTAATGATCGATCCTATAGCGGAAATAGAACTACATATATGTAGGGCATTAAATTAATTTAATTTGATTTTAGAATAGAAACGGGAAATTTGCTATTTGTATCCATATGAAATCCATTGTGAGCAGTATGAAAGAAAATTATATGTGGCTTTTTTTTTAGTTTTTTTATACTGAAAGAAATTTGAAGTAGAACATGAAAAAAAAAATTAGTTTCTGAAATTTTTAGAACATATCTTGAATATCCACTGATTTTTTTTTATAATTGGAATGTATATTTTTGTGTTTTTTTTACATTGTTAGCTTTTAAATTAGAGCAAATATTGAAAGTAACTCTATTTACTACAGTGTTTGGCTAAAAATTTAAATACAGGAAATGAATAAATAATATTAACAGTGAAATAAATGAGTTTTCTACGAAGTGGATGTAATTTTATATAAATGTTTTCAAGTTTTGATAAATTACACGCTATTTGCTATAACATTCCCTATTAAAAATTTAAAAAATACAACCACTAGTTAGTTTTTTTATATACACACCTTAAATTTTTTCGATGTATTGTCAAGTTGTTAAAAACTGTCATATCGTCTACAGTTCGTTAAGTGGATCTTCACCCGTGCGTCATCAACATCTAATGAAATAAATCATGTAGTCTTTATTTATCATTTTTTACTAGAAATTATGACAATCAAGACAGATTTAATTTCCATCTTTCTGTTAGGAAAATTATGATTTATACTCTCCACTTTAAAGTTCCAACTTGATTAAAACATTTTTTCAATGTGTCATCATAGATCTTATCATTGTAGTTTTACTGTAATTTTGTGTTATTTAATTACGGTTAATTACTCTATCTTTTGTTTTTTTAAAAGAATATTTTATTGATATATGCAACCGGTGAGAAATTTTCGCTGTATACTGTTCGGCAAACCAGTTTTTTTGCATATATGTAATATATATATATGTATACACTTGTCGTTGCAGCCCTCATAACAATTTTAATATTGGTTATGATGCACGGAAAAAGATCCACTGAGAAATCTGTTTTTTAAAATGTTGCAAATATCAAATTCGATTTTTAGTATTAATTTCCAAAAAGTTTTTCTGAAAAAAAAGTCAACCATGTCTATCTGACAACTATTTCTTTTACTTTTCTGAAAACTTACCTATATTCCATCTTTCTTAACAACACATCAGGAAAAAGAGAAAACTGTTTGCCTACAGATATACTCGGAGCAAAGTGCAAACAAGCCAAATATAGACAACATGCATTTATCAAATGTTTCGATAGGGCTAAAAAGGTACAAGCGTATCGAAATTAGGTAAACTCGTAGAATTTTGTTAATATTATTAGCAAACATGTTACGTTCATCTGAATTGGCAGGCAGTTATATCTTGAGAGAGAAACAAAAACGATTTATTTAAACTTTACCATTTTTTAGTCAAAATATTTTTAACAGCGTACTAAGAAGTAAAATATAACACAGATATTTTGAAAATATATGTACCGTCAGATCAGAACTTTGAGTCATCCTGTATAAATATTTATTTAACTATATTTTGCCTAATGAAGGAATATTGACTACCAATTATTTTTTCCATATTAACAATTGTCTAGTAATAGTTACTAGACAGAACTAATAAATTTTTTACCCATAGAGCTTATTTAGTATTATTATTATTCAGCTATTTTGGATGAACAGTGAAAATCCTTTCAGCTGTCTACGTTTCGGCTGCATTTATAGAGCCAATTGGTCGTCGAAAAGTTGGAATTTTAAAGTAACGTAAAAAAATAGAATAGTTGTCCGGATAGTTACAAACATAAAATTAATTTTTGGTATGGAACCTGCTATAATTATTTTTTGTATTTCTTTTTAATTAACTGCCAAGCTCGTCAATAATGATTATTACTAGTACAACTAATTCTTGTAATGAACGATTTTTCCTGCCTACCATTTCAGCCAAGCAACTACAGTTAGTAAATGTGAAGCAAAAATATTGTAAAACATTAGTATAAATTTCTTGAATAGGAAATAGACCAATACCTTGAGCACCTGGAGGATTTCAAGCGGCGCAGGCGCGGACATACCATCAAAAACAGAAAACAGACAACACGAAACAGATTAGTTACAGCAGGAAAGTCTGTAGATTTTACTTTTAGGTTGGTTTTACACATTTAACAAATAAACAGAGGTTCAGGTGTCATTTGAGCTAACACCAGACACAGCTTTATAGATCAAAAAGAACAAAAATTATTTGACAGTTAAAATTATAATACTTGATAATTGATATTTGAAGATAATTTTATTTAGGATATAATTGAAATTTCTTAGTACAGATATTTCTTTATATCAATAAATTCATAACCATAACACATTTTAATCAGTTTTAATTAACTGTTTAAATTCTTAAATAAATTGCAGAAACTTTCTTATTATTTTTTTCCAGTAAATCAAAAGACAAAAAACATCTCCATTTATTTTATTAAATGGGTTCTTCTTGGAAAACGGTAATCAACTGATTTAATTGTTTCTATTTCTGCCTTAAAATAACGATTCGTTGAATTGTGTCTAGAGTTACCTCAACTAAGGACAACAATTATTGGTGATTACTTAGGTCCATTGGACGACAAAGGGTTTAGTACAAATTAAACAGAATCAAGTTCACTTCGAAATCTAAAGGAGGGCTAAATGAAGGAAAAATATCAACGTTATTGCATAGGCAGCAAGAGCTTCTTAACAATTTTGATAACAAACTGACTCGAATTTAAATTAAGTGTCATACAAAAACCAGTCAATTATATATTATTGACTTGACTGCTTTTTTTATTTATTTATATTTCAAATACCGATAATGTTAACAGAAGCACGTGAACGTTTAATTTGTGCAGGACCGAATTATGTTTATTTTAATGGCTTTAGGATTAACCATTTCAGCCAGATACTTCATTTAACAGACACATTTTTACACATACACACATTCACACAACACACATGCCCATGCCGGGACTCGAACCTGGGACCCCGGGGAACTAAAGTCAGCTCTCCCATCATTCGGTCGAATTATGGTTAAATAAGGTACCCCAACAAAAGGAAATCAATGACAACAACAATAACATGTACGTTGTACAATAAAACTGTGTACAAGAATAACACAAATATTTACTATTAAAAATGTTTACAATAAATATTTAGTAAAATCTGTATGCACGCAACTAACCCCGGTAGCACATTTTGTCGTTCGCTTGCCCAGTAGCGTTTCAAGCATTTGCAATCACGAGGACAGCATGCGCTTAATTCGCACTGGTCAATGTTGATGTCGTACGTATTTAAAATGTATATCGTGCGTATTTGAAATGTGATTAGAGTTTAGATATGAGATGGATTGTTTTTCGTACATCGCTAATGGCGACTGAGAAATAATTACACACAGCAGGTGAGTCGGTCGTAGAAGATCGAACTCAGCACCTTCCGAATTTGACGCAGATGCGTTGCTACAGAGCTACCTTGCTCGCTCAATATATACATTTTTAAAATTTCTTTGTCTCAGTTTTGTATAAATGGTTTGTTAGTTATTTTGTTTTTTTGCTGCCTATACTTCGTCGTAAGGAAATGGAATTGTCACGACTATAACACAACATTGGATTGGATAATGGATGAAAACAATTTACGCCGAATGTTTATATGAAATAATCGATTTGTTCCTTTACAATGCTTTTTCTATTACTACGATCTATATCTCGCGTCTGTTTAAATATTCAACAGTCTGGACACGTAGCAAATACGTCAAAGTTGATGGATGGATTTGTTGGAACGGGTGAACATGTTTATTGTCAACATCGCATGGTATTTTGTAAGTGGATGTGTCCATTCGTATGAAAAAATGTGGACAACGGTTGCTTTTTTAAACGGGTTGAACAATATAGTTATGTACTATCAGCGGATTTTCGCAAAACTAACTATTCCTTTCATAAAAAGAAAAAGGATCGTTTGATTGATAGCATCAAGATTTAATAAGGTGTAGACAAGCTAATGAAACTTTCTGTTGTTCAGAATTATTTCTCTTTAGTCTGTATGAAGGTAGATGCTCTGTAACTCTTACTTCTACTGGTCGTTTGGCTTTTCCAATATGTGATCTTCCATAGGCGAATAGCATTTGAAAACTGCAGCTTTTTTAATGGAAGCTTTTTTCTTCGAGTCTTATATATGTGTTTATTTATAATTGATGATTAAAGAAAGGCAACTTATGTGGGGTTCATTATTTTGAAAATTTATTTTTAGTCGGTACACTTTTATATTAATAGGAAAGTCTTTAGATTATTTCATATAAACATCCTTTTTAATGATAATGATGATTATATCTCTACTAATTGTCGAAAGCCCTTTATAAATTCTGCTTTAGTTCATTACTTTTTCTCTAAACTTTACACGTTCTGCTTTCGTAAAGTTTTAATTATTCCCTTCAAAATAATAATTATAATTTGAATTTCATAGTTTTCATTTTTGTAGCAATAACCAGAAAGTTCAAAAGGGAAACGTAATTCCTTTTTGCCAAAAAGCATGGTTTCGACAATCAATAGACAACGAAAACAAACTTTTTGCTCCGTTTACGTCAAGAATTCGCTGAAAATTGTTTTAAGAAGTTTAGATACTCTGAAGTTACTTACCAAGTCAGAAACAAGGGGTATAGACTTTCTTCTGATTGGTCGTATGTCAGGCATACTGTCGATGTTACTGTAAAATGGATTGTCACCTGGATGGCTGGAAAGAAAAAGAAACTATTAATATTTTACTTAAAATTATGATTTTTATTACAGAGGATCAAAATAGAGTTTATATAGGACGAATAATCCTATCAGCAACGTTAACAACTTTACAACGAACGTTATATGGGACCGAGACTGACGTTTACCAATAAGATTTATAGATCATTTCACTTTCCCAAAAAACTCTAAAAATGCAGTGTAATTATGTAATGATACCACTAATTAAATAAATATTACTTTGAACGTGAAATAATCTGTAAGACCTATTGTACCTTTTTGCGTCTCGTGTATTTTCAAGCGTCGCTATAAATTTTTCTATGGGTAGAAGGACTGGATTTAATTTCCCTCCGGCATGATAAAGTATTCCAAGAGGACAATTTCTTTAAACATCTGTGATAGATATCTCAATTTATAACCCTATTTATAAGATCCGACATTTTTTAAAGATCTGAGATCTGGAGATATTTCATCAATATATTTCTATCTAATTATTTGTTCAATAAATATTTTTTTCAATATTAAATAAATAAATTGTCAAACTAAAACTGCACTATTATTTTAAATATCTGAATACATTTTTAACCGCATTATTTATCTTTTGTGTACCCTCTCAATATTTCAATCATATTTCACAACAATGAATTGTCTATGCAAATTTACATAGCAAAAATAAGTTTTACGCTAATTGATTTTAATAAACCAGTATTATAATAGCATTTCGTTTAAATTATAGCGTAATTACGAATTAAATTGAAATTTCGAAAATTCATTGCGGAAATGAATTGTACACAAAAAATTACAAACAGTATGGCCATTCGAATTAAAATCCAACCAAATTTCAAATACTATATTCGATTTAACTTAAATCATATGAAAATGGTGTGTTTACAAACATTTACTCCGGTAAATAACAATTATTATTTTTTTGTACATAAAAGTTCACCTATACAGGGTGATTTAAAATTTAAATTTAAAAAATAATAAATATTTAGCTAATGAATATCTATTAAAAAATGAATAATATTTTTTCTTTGAAATTTTTTAAAGATAATATTTGATCACTATATGGGGAAAAATGTAAGTTATAAAACTAAGAGCCTGCTTCTAAAATTTTTTATTCTTTACTCGTTTTGAGAAATAACTTGAAACAGTTCGTTTTTTTATTGTTAAATATTTTATATTATTATTATCATAATATATTAACAAAGTATTCATTCATGACAACAATTACAGTTATAATTTGAAATTACTCTCTACATACAAACGTTGCTTAATATAATTAAATATGGCTTTCATTTTTATTTCTGTGGTAAATTAGAACATCAAAATCTTCTCGTTTAATACGAGGAAAATTTTTACCAATTTTTTGACCCGTCTTGCTGATCGAAAAATTTAGAGCTATTTATAATTCGATTAATTCTCAGTACAGAGATTTTATTTGTTTTCAGTTTTCCATTTTCTATCTTTCGTGAAAATTTCAAAATTATGTACATATATTAAATCTGATTACAGGCCATTTAGATCCAAAGCTTGATTATCTTTTCTAAAGTATCCTATTCCTTGCTTTTATCTACTTCAAATTTTAATGTCTCTTGCCTTGTTTTTATATCCAATTTTCATTTTCCTTCTCCTTCCAGTTTCATATATTTTTTTTTACAATGGAATGTAGTGTTCTTTTTATTAACGTGGCCATTATTTTGTACGCTACATTAAATAATGAGATTATGGCGCTTCTCCAGTCCTTTTCATTTCTGCATTCCTTCACTGTTATTCCATTCATCCGTATTATTTTTGAAGCAGCCTATAATTTCGTTAATTTTTGCTCTTGTTGGTTCAAAAAAACCGTAAACGTGCAATCATTTTGCATCATGGTAATACAATATCCTATTCTGCACGCACTGCAGCTATGTTCTGCTCGTCTTATCCACTTATTTCTTCGTTCCTTGACATCTCTTCATTTCCGTCATTTAGAATTTTACAAAAGTACTTTTCCATCTTGTTTTAAATTGTATTTTTTCCTTCTTTGTCTTTAATAATTACTGTATGGATTTTATTTTCTTTCATGTTTTAACCCCTCTGTAGAAATTTGATTTATTTATTTTTATAGACCTTTACATTTCCTTTACTTTATTTTCATTACATCTTCTCTTTTTCAATCTAAGCAGTTTCTTTGTCTTTATTTTATGTTTCTTGTAGGCTTCTTGGTCTTCATTTCTGTTTGTTTGTAGATCTCTTATCGTGAGTTTGTTTTCTGTTTTCTATTTCTTAAAAACATTCATTATCCCACCATTTTTTCCTTGGTATATCATTTTTTTTGTTACCGACGCCGTTGTTGCCACTTGAATAATATTCTCCATTTTCATCTATTTTTTGTTTATGTTTTGTGACGTTCTTTGTACTATTTTTTGGTCACCTTGTTCAATTTCATTTTCATAATTAGGTTGAATCAATTTATTTTGTAGATGTATCGTATCAAAATATTTTTTCTTCTTATCAAATATTTATCTTAAAAATGTATTTATGCATTTTTTGAAAGGTCTTTATAACAGAAGAACAAGAAGAAGAAAAGAATCGGCAATAACTCTTTTTACTTACATAATTATATAAATGGAATTTATTGCAGACTATAATAATATGCAGTAAATAAATGAGTAATTTAGCCACTCTTCTCTGAATCCCTATGAAATATCAATTGAATTAATATGTAACCAAACTAAAGCAGTCACAAAGAAATCAAATCCACTACCACATCTTTTAAATTACTCCGTAGTCTAACTCGGCAAAATCTAACTTTAATGGAAAAAAGCAATCAACAAATATATCTATTAGATTAGATTTATTCTTCAAAACTACTTTATAATTTAATTTAATTCAATTCTGAAAACTAAAGAAATAAGGCCAAAGTCGCCTTCTCAAAGTGAATTTGAATTGAGATAAAATAAAACCCTTTCCTTCTTTAATCCAAAGGAAGAGGTAAATACAAGAATTTTCTAGGGCGAGGAACAAAAGTACAATATGAGCGATTAAGTAGGGTGTATTTATATGAAAATTTACTGTACTAACCTCAAACGGTGATATACAGAAGTAAAAAAGTTTTGTTTCAATAAATTTCGTATAGTATTTTGTAAATATGGAATTGGAATTTGGAGAGAAGATAGTTAAAATTAATAATAGATTGAATTAGACATATATTAGCTGTCCAACCAACTTAGACTCTTTAGTCCAAAAAACAAATAACAAATGATTTTCCTTTTATTAGAATGACACAAAAACAAGCAATAAGAACATTTATTAACACCTCGTAACATTAACTAAAAAGAGAAACGAAAGTTCAGCATCGAAATTTAATTACCAACGATCAGTTTTAGGTTTTCCGTCCCTGTTTGATAATAAACAGTCCCTATTCCAATGTTTCGTTAAAACGCTGGTCTTTGAACAAGCCCATCTCCATCCCTTTCAGAAGTGTTCCTGACAAAGCATTTACATCCGACCAGTCTTCTTATCAATTCTCCATCATTCGCGAAATTCCCTTCCGAATACGTCAGATTTCATCCGCGTTCACTCCATTTAGTAACCAGTTTAAAATCACAAGCAACTCGTCAAAAATGAATTTTGTCATTAAGTTTTTCCCTAATTCCAAACCAAATAGGAGAAATCTCAAGACGAAATACGAAAATGAGAGAAAAAATATTGATTGAAATTTTAATTGATGATTCATGAAAAAGCTATTTAATCACATGATTTTTTGCAGATTTTAATAAAAGTCTATTGATAACTAAATATTCTTAAGGGTTTCGCTAGATGCTATAACAGTGTGATGAAACCTTTGGAATACAGGTCTTCAAATGCCAGAGCAGGGCTGCTAGATTGTAAGGGCTGGTATGTTTGGCAATTTTCTAAACCATTCAATTAAATTTGAAGACTTGGTCATGTACTAGGATTAGTTAATTATTTATTAAAAAATTTCAACTTACCCATTTGCTCTAGTTTGGTCTCCTCTACAACCAGCTTCTTTCTGCAAAACAAATTGTTGTTTAAAATAATATAATATATAATATAATAACAATTTGTTAAGGATATGACACATAATGAGGAAATTTTGCTTTATTAGGTTGAATAAAATAATAAAACAATATTCCTAGAAATGTGTCAAATCTATACATTGGAGTTCATCAGCAAATTTTATACATATTTTAATTTTAATATATGTCCCCACCTGAAATTCAGAAACATAGAAATCAGTTGGAATATTCAATTCATATATTATGCATGCTTTCATTTGAATAATTTTATAGGAAGGATATATCTAAATAAGATTTACGTTGTAATATTTACAAAAATAATATTGAAAAATATGGGCTAACATCAATTAACTATTTTTTGTTTTATTTTGTGTAAATCCTTTCAAATTCGAATATTTTCCATAGAAATTCCCCCAAATGGATGTAAACTTGTTGAATTATACAATATTTAAATTAAAGCTATACTAAACTAGTTCACTGATAATTTACTCTCTATTTACTAATAATGAGCTGCTATAAAACATTCTACTCCACTTACATGAATAATTTTATTCCCGAAATAAAAATAAAGTGAGGGCAAACAGACTCTGCTCCATAAATTGCATCATTCCAAATTTATAATGACATCTACATTAAATATACAACTGGAATAAAATGTCAAACGAAGAAAACGGAATGTGCTAAGGAACTTAATTGGTTTACTTGAATAATTAAGGGATGAAGCGAAATTGGTCCTGATGGAGCATATTGTTTATATTCAACAGTGACATCAAGACATTGTCGTTAATTACTAGAGAAGCACAATCCCAATCAAATAATTGATATTGATTTTTGTTTAAAGGTTTTAACAGTGTTAAAAAACTGGTTACAGAAATAATTGAGTAGAAGAATCGGACTGACTGGGAAAACAACTGATGTACTAATTTACGTAAGCATATAGGGCTGATATTTCAATTTCATAGAATTCCAGTCGGTTTCCCTGTATCAAATTAGCAATGTTAAAGTATATACATTGTTGTTAAATAGAATCTTGTTAAAAATAGATGTCGTTTCTCGAAATCTCTGACATCAATCTGGAAGAAGCCGACGGTACCCTTTCACCATTCTTACTGGAATAACACATGCTCTCCATTTATAAATTAACTTTGAACCTTATTAGGATATATTAGATATATAAAATCTTACTGGGACGTTATTAAATTGGTAATACTAGTTGAAGTAACTAACGAGTTAGCAAACTGATAAAAAAAACGCAAAAACACCTGGTGAAAGTTTTGTGACGAAATGCAATTAAATTAAATTCAAAGTAAGATCAACCAGTAAGACATATGAAGCCATGCAAATCTATTTCACTACTTCCAATAATTTCTCGAGACAATTACTTTTAATCTTGGAAAACCAACTCGGTTTCCGAAGGTGATATTCCACAATTTCATATAGTAATACGTATTTATCGAAAAAAAAAAACTGATTTAGTGATTTCTCAGATTTGGCGCTTACCTTGAACATAAGTTGCTCAATCTTTACCAATCAGTACCTTATTTATTAGACAAGGGACAGAATACTGGATGTTTAACGAAATTATAGATGTGGTATAACAGGAGAGTGTACTGGGATCTTTCCTCTTCCACACGTGACCTACGCACACCAATAATGTAGCTATCGCAACATTCTGAGAATACTTCTATAGTCACAGGAAGAAATTTAAAAAAACCACGAATTATTAGTGACTTTACCATAGAACCATAAAATGGAAAACTAAGCTAAATAAGCAGGGTTATACATATTAACTTCTCCTATCGAGAAAAAGCTAATACCATTGAGTTAAAATGATCTCTAAAGTGGGCGTGGATGCAAGGTCTATAATAGTACTAGAAGGTTGTTGAATATATTCTCCTTTAGGCGAATAGAAGAATGTTTTTCATGAAAAAATTATCGCGGTAATTAATACCTATTCAGAGATTATTGTTGATGCCAATCAAAACATTAAAACTTGCTCTAGGTAGATAAATAACATTTACGTCGAGCATATTTGAGGTAATCAATTAATCAACAACTGACCGGACATGTTTTCCACTTTTCTTGTGACATGTAATTTGTAAATATTTCTTTGGTTCTCTGTATATGCGTTGAAAGCGCGGCACAATAGTGCCAGAGGCAGAAATTAACGAGATGTATTTGACAATAGCAGACCGAAGCCGTTGTCCCACAATACGAACCGCAATTTTATACATTCATAATGATTATAGCACACCAAATAATATTTTTGTGGTTAAAATCTCCCTGTCATAATAGATAACGACATTTTTATGAAAAAATGCTTTAGATAATGATAGCCATTTTGTAGGAAATATTTTGGAACAAAGATCAATACAACTTAATAATTTAACGACGGAATACAATTATTGTTTGTAAGCATCGGCGGGGTTTAATAGCAACATTTTCAACTTATAATATATAAGTTTTGTGAGGAGATAGAAAGGTTTTGAACTTAATTTAATTCAAATTCCTTAACCATATTGTTCATTATTTAATTAACATAGATGAAAAGACAAAAGCTAATAAAGCAACAAAGGAAATAGGAGTGTTTCGTTCATTAAGAGGGATTTTAGTTATTTTATTCACAAATAATTGTTAATCTTATTTCGACTTACAATCCATTATTTATTCGTCCCAGCCAAGTAACATCAAATCATTTATTATAAATATTTCAATAGCTTGAATGATATAGGCACATTTTTTTTACTTACGTTAGTATCCGGAGCAGGTTGTGTTATTTTCTGATTATTCTTCTCTTCAGCTTTTTTTTCTTTTAAAGTTTTTAACAGTTTCCATCTGCTTCCTGCTCCCTCTTTCTCTTCCGTCTTTTCATCTTTAGCTGGGGTTGAAGTTTCCAGCGTAATTGTAGGGAGTGTTGTTGGTTCGGTAGGTTCTTCATTAGGAGCGACTTCTAGTTTTTTATTTTCCTCTTCTTGTTTTTCTTTGGTAACGTGGCATAGAGCGAATTCGTCGTTTATAGCCATTTCAGCTTCATCGTATTCGTCGGTGCTGTGTGGACTGTCTGGTCCTGAAGTAGCGCCGGAAGAGTGATCTTCTTTATCATGAGGACTGCTTACTTCGAGTCTATCTAACTCCTTTTTTTTCAAGAATTTCTCCAATTCTTGATCATGGTGGTAGTTTTTTATTTTCTCAAATAATGAAGCAGCGTTGTCTAGTTGAAACGAAGACCGCTTTTCTTTAGTTTCCTTTTTCTTATGAGACTGTACTGTGAGCAGGTTTTTTTCTTTCTCATCTAATACCCCTTCTGTCACTCTTGCTTTCATGCGTAATTCTCTTAACACGAACCCCATATTTTCTTTGACTTCTTCTCCGGGTTCAAACTGGTCCTCTTCGGGTTCTGGTTCTTCGTGAAGAGTAGCGCCCATGTCGATTTCTAGCTGATTTTGGCGCTCCATTTCTTCTAATTTACGGAGCTCGTAGCAGTACCATTCATCTTCGCTATCTATGCTGTCTTCGGTGCTTTGTCTCCTTGAAGAAACTCTCGAAGTGCTTCTCCAAGAGTGAGTACTTCTGACATCATCGTCATCCCTACTACCAGGTATTTCTAGACTTTGCTGCTGTTTGGGTAAAAAACGATTCATGTGAGATTTAATACTTATAGTTGAAGGACTATCTTCTGAAATTGCCTCATCTGCTATATCTATAATAGTCGGCTTATTATTGTCAGAACTAGTTTGACTGTCTGTCGATTTTTGTTCGGACAGTATTTTTTCTAGAACTTGTGGTGCAGACTCACTTTGATTTTCCTTTTCTTCGGTAATTTCTTCGATAATAATTTCATCTTCTTCGTTGAATATGTGATCCTCTGAGAAGGAATTTGATTGCCTTTGTCGGTATCTGCCGAGGGCTCTAGATACTGCGAATTCCATGGACGCCCCGCCTCCAACTACCACTACCATTTTGTTTTCGATTATATGGTCGTCACCGTCTGAATGAATAGAATTTTTTCTCGTCAAATAAGGTATACTAGTGTTGTTCACTATATTACCTTCAACATCAGATTCTTTGTGTTTAATAATGTTATCTTCTGTGTTAGGAGTTTGAGCTTCAAACAAAGGCTGGAGAGCAAATTTATCACTGACAGTTTGAGGGTGTTTTTTAGATTTACTGTTTTCTGTACTAGTATTAAAGTCACTATCAGTTTCAACGTTAGTTTCCGAATAGAGACTTGTACTATCTTCACTTCTTTCATCTTCAGATTGAAGAGATCTAGATTTTTCAGTAGACCATTCAGTTTCTGAGTGTTCCGTGTCGGAATAGGATGAGGAATAAGTTTGCGATAAGCTTCCACGTCTCTTAGCTTTCTGAATAATGTCTGAAACGGTGGACACTATGCTATTTTTCTTTTTCTTTTTGTTTAAACTACTCTTTATAGTTTCCCTCTTTATACCTGGTAAAGAATGTGACCTACTTCTTTTAGTTACGTTCAAGTTAGGTAACCATTGACTTACAGAGCTCATGGCGGATTTAAGTGTATTAGATCTTTTAACTTTCTTAGTAGTTTCTACATTTTGTGGTCTTGTATCCATGCCAGAAGATATAGTAATATAACCAGATTGGGTCATTATTATACCACCGGTATCATAGTACAAATTTTGGCCGTGTTGTTGCTGTACTACGTACTCTGGTAAATTTTTATTTCTTAAGTCTAAATCTAAGTACGGTATTTCTTGTCTTTGGTTCCATTGTTTATTTTGTTGATCATATTCTTGAGCTTCATAAGCAGAAGATTGTTGCTGTTGTTGGTATTGCATATTTCTTTCTATGTTAGGACCCTCATTATAGCTAATATGAGGTCCTGGCCTATTTTCTGGAATGTACCACGTGGGGTCATTGTACGCCCCATCTGATCTTGAAGATGTGGGGTAATAAGACAATGCATCTGTGATGTTACCAGATGGAAACATCGTTCTATGCATGGCGGTTTTATAACCCTCATGAGTTGAAAAGTCCTCTGTCTCTCTAGCCGTAGAGGGTTTGTGTTTAGAGCTGTTACTAAAGCTAGGACTAGGCGCTGAGTAAGGCATATACGATATTGTAGGATATAAGTTTTTTTGTTGAGTGTTGAAAAATTCGTTGTTCTCGTAAGGCTCGATTAAATCTGGATAATTTTGGCAATATTCAGAATTTCCAGTATACACAGATGTATAAGATTCTCTGTTACTCCCAGCAACTGAATATATTGCAGGTTGATCGAATCTATACATTGATATTCCAGACGCTCTGTTTTCATTTGTCTTGGCAGGTGATTTTTCTATTTTCTTTTTTGGACTCACGTTAATGTCTGAAGCAGGCGCTGGTGCAGGTACAAAATTTCCATATCCCTCCATCGTTTCAAGTCCCGATGGAGACTTGACTGTAGTAAAAGCAGATAAATGGTGCCCTCCTGGTAAAAAATTTGAAGTGTCGATTAACTTTGAATCTACAGAAGACTCAATAAAAGGTTTTGAGGTGCTAGCAACAGATCCGTAATGCGGAAGTACTGGTGAAATCAGTCTACTACTTCCATGTCTAACACCTTCTGAATATGAGTTTGTTCTAGTGTTTTTAGGAGAACCTGGGGATTTTTCAAGACTAGACCAGCCGCTCATTGAAGATAGACCAGAATCAGACTTTGCAGCGGCCATCGTTAAAGAATGTGATTTACTCCTTCTAGGAGACGATTTAGTAGACTTAGGTGAATGGGGTTTTGGACTCAATCGCTCATTTTGATTAATTGACGAATCCGTAGCGTCTAGAAATACATTTGAAGCACTGGCAGCTTTATTTCCTAGAAATTTTTCAGTAACATCAGGCGCCGGTGGTGGCGGCGGACTGTGATTTTGCCTTATAGGAGTAGGAACATTCGGATCCACATATCCATCTTGCCTAGTCCTAACACTACAAATAGACAACGTAGGAGACGTTGTCTTTTCAGACCTAACATTGTAGATATTAGGGGTTGAACAGGAGACAGTTTCATACGTAGCAGGTAATAGAGCATTTAAGCTAGGAGACATACAATAAAAAGGGTTCTTAGTATTTTGAGCTGCAACAGCAGCCGCAACTGCTGCTTCTATTTGTTCTGCATGCTGGACAGCAGCACTATACGCCAGTCTTCCAGTAACGGTACTAAAAGGTTCACTACAAGTTGTTACTTCAGTTTGTCGCCTCCTTGGAGATGTCGGACTTCTAGATTCAACTCCCAAGGTTTCTGCTACTTCTTTGTCAACGTCTGAAAGGGAAAATCTCGAACTAGATTTCGAAGAATATGGAGCATTGGATATTAGACTGGGTAGTTCCGATTTAGCCAGGAGTAAGAACTCATTTTTGTCTTTCGGACCAGTTGAGAAGCTCCATTGTTCTTCGGGGTACATTTGTTGGAGAGTTTCGTCGATATTCGATAAGTCTTCAGCTTCTTTTATATCAATTTGCTCTTCTTCGATTTCGGTTATAGACAAGGGGGATTCTAACAATTTTTTTCTTAGTTGTTTAATATTTACAGAATCTTGGTGTAGCTTATTGCTCAGTCGGTCCAATTCATCTAATTTTTCGATAGCTAAGTGATCTATGGAGTCTATTTTGGTGAGTTGTTCTAGATCTTTTTCACTAATACAAGGAGAATTACCTCTGTAGTCTTTGTAGTCTAGAGAACTATAAATCTCTTGACTAGTTGAGGTATCAACAGGTGTTCTATCTCTATCTCTGTCTCCGTTTTCGCTACCTTCTTCTCTTTCTTCCCAAATCATTCCTAATTGACTTATTCTATATGCGGGGTCGTCGCCTACTAGGTCTTCTCGGTAAGCTTGATTGAGGCTCTTGTAGAAAGCTTCATCAGGTACATGCATTTCATCTATTTCCGTATCCATCTCCTGCAGAGACTGACCGTGGGAGATGGTGACGTCTAAACCTTCTTCCAATCCGTCTTCTACTGCGCCATTTCCAAGGATCTCTCGAATGACTTCTAGTTCTCCAAGCTTACCTTCTAGAGTAGCAGTTGCGGTTTGCGCACAAGTACCGCCTGAGGTATAGAAGTCTAATAATTGGGATATGACGCTTTGCTGCTCGTAGAGGAGACTTTCCAGCTTTTCCAAACGTTCCCACATTTTGATGTATTCCTGCGAAAGAAGGTCCAATGCACGCCATGCGTACTTCAGTTCAGTTTCTAGGATGTTCAAGCGAGTGCTAAGTCTCTCCATATATTCGTTGATGACATAATCTACATTGGCATCGTATTTTTGTGGAATTATGGCGGGCGCCATCAAATCCGGATTGCTGTTCATGATTCCACAAGCCTCCTCCATTTTTTCCATCGCTCACATGCCAGGGTCGACTCACTTTTTCTTTCCATATTCCTGGATATGTATGAAGATGTGTTTTCGTTGTAAGGAAGTGCTGTCACAGGGTCGAACGCCATGCTGAGGAATTTTATTCACAGAAATCATGGCTGTATTACATGAACGAAATGCTTCCTTTATGGTTTTCAGTTCTTTCAGGGTCTCCATTTTTTCCAATTTTCGCTTTTAACTTCGACTGACACGGGCCCATTGTTAAAACATTTGAGACGTGTAGATATGAAAATCTGAAAAGAGAATTACGTTTCGAATTTAAGCTGAAATGCGAAATATTTGTTACGACAAAATATTCTTTGAAATTGGTAAATGGGAACACAATTAAAAATTTTATGATACTTCATAAATTCTCAGTTTAATGTGATGCAAATTCAGCGATATTCAGTTTTCGCTCAAGCACATAAAATGTATTTACGATTTCACAAACTAATTTCCAGCAGAATATAAAATCCTCATATTTATCTTAATAATCTAAAATAGCACAGTCCCACTGTGGAAACATTACGTACATGTTGTTATGTAAAATATGCCATAGAGCCCTTTAACAGAAATGTTCATATATGGCTGTGTATAAGAATTTTGATAATCTACAAATCGATGATATCCAATATCCAGGCGTTAAAGTGTTCAAAGGTTCAAAGATTAGAGTGCCTAACTACCTTAGGGGCTAAAAGTTCCGACAGGAGTTCTAAAGGTTCAGCTAAATTTTTCACTGATCCAAATCTTAATTCAACATGACAGCCATCTCTGTCATCTGTATACTGTTTAGAGGCAGACCATCGGCAATAAATAGATCAACAGTCTGGGGCTTTTGAAGTGCACAGTAGGATCCAAGAAGGTGTTGGTAAACCTGCACATTTTTATTCAAGGTGAAACCAAAGGGCTATATTCCATAACTACTCTCCATCTGGCAGAATACACAAGGTATACACGGTGTGCAATCAATGGATGAAAATTAAATCTTAAGAATTATAAAAAAATTCAATAGCATAAATACAGGTCAAGAGCTTCTGTAAGTCGAGGTCCCACTGAAATCTCGCAACAACATAAGATCGTGGTTAAAATAGAAGAGAAAAGGAAGGCAACACAGTTGATTTTACCCTAAAAAGCAAGACCAATAGGGATTGGAGCAATTTTATTTATGAAGAAATAAGGAAAAAACAACTGTTTCTAAGAGATCGACATGGCATTGAAAAGTTTTTCTGAAACATCTACCTATCCTATAGAACTGTGTAAAATTACTATAAAACTCGCTTCAGTTGAAATTTGTTAGGAAAATTCTATGTGTCCTAGTTTTCCGTTTCTTCGAATTTTTATACAGGATGTTTCATTAATAATAGGCCACATAATAATTTGACGTAAACACTTAAAACTTTTATATAAAATATCTTTTTTAGATACATGGTTGGAATTTTTAGAATCTACGCTTTTTAATTTTCACTAAAAATATATACAGGATGGAGTTCCTCCATATTCTTCATCGGTAATACAACATATAGCCAAGAAGTGAATTTCTGTAGTTTGCTTGCAGCTCCGATTTTAACCAGCTAGATTTTATTAAAAATCATCCGAATATATTTTTTAATAAAAGAAAATATTTTATCGACAAAATTAAAAAGCGTATTGGAGTAAAATATGTTATTAAATAATTTATTCTTATTAAATAAAATTATATTATTACATAGTTGAGAAACATTCGGTTTAGCTAATTTGTTTGCTATAAGTTGTGGATTTTAGAAATGTAAATTACTTTTTTATCTCTGCTGTATGCCTATTGTATTTATTCACATTATATTCTGTTATCAAGTATTTAAACTTTCTGTTAATAACAGCATTAAAAAATTATTGACCTCTATAAAGACGCAAATTTTATCTAAACGTCTTATATTAATTCTTTATTATTATTATTATTTAATTATTCTGTCGTCCATTATTAATGTCATCCCCTGTATACTCAATTAGAATACCCAGCTTCTGGTAAAAGGTAATAAATCTATTAAAGTTCAACCAATTCATTTTACAAACCCATTTATTTCAACTAAATGCAGTAAACCATTTATATCCGATAAAATATTAACAAAACATCAAATACGACCAGGATTTTACGAAAATTAAAGACAAATACACTTGAGGAAAGGGTCTGAAATTTTCGTCAGCCTACACGTCTTCGAAATGGCCTACCCCATATCAATATAGGTTTTCATGGACGTTATTTACCCTGATTCTTATCATATTCATGTGAAAGGTTCAATGTAGCCTTGTTTTCTGGGGCATTCTCAACATTTATAGTCAAAGTGATACAAGCAAAATAGCGACTGTGAGTTATGCTGCTCAAAAATGTAGCAATACTAATTGTGGTTTGTGGAATATGAGGCTTTTTCTTGACTATTAAATAATTTTTCTTGTTTAACAGTAACTATTGCTGACGTCTTTTTTTATTCTCTTTCTATCAATGGCCACGATTTAATCCATATAACTACTGGAGAAATTCGAACAGCAAGTGCTGTTAATCGTTCATACTTTAAAGGCATTTGTCCACATTTTGATTCAGATTGTCAAATGTGTGGAGTGTAGAAAGAAACCTCCTGCCACTAGTTATTTTTCGTATCAAGCGGATGGAATTCGGGGCCCTACATGCTTTTTTATGAAATGACATCTCCAAACTCCAAACAATTCTCTTCATTGCATCACTACTATCTAAGTCAATGCCCATTTAACTATTTAATATTTTTATTATTTCTAATAATGCATTATATTTGTTTATAAGATATTTTATTCTAGTTTTATCAGATTGAAATTCTTTTAATTGTTTTAAGTTTATTTATAATGGTTTATGATCTGGTATTTTTTATTGTCGTGATGTTCCTTCTCTAGTAGATGGTCTGTTTGGTTTCCAGTTTGTCCTGCAATATATCCATTTTCTGATTATATCGTAATTTTGATTTATCTCCTAGACTATAAAACCCCAACAATTATCAGCAGAAATTTTTTGCGTCTTGTATATGCATAAAACGCCCTCGTGTTCCATTTTTATATCATTTGCCATAAATTGTTTTCGATAAGGAGCAAAGAAAATACCCTACATTAAAAATTATTGGCAGCACATAAAATCCTGCTGGAAATACCAGCTGATAAAGAAAATGTAATAGTGGTAACTAGCTTATTAAGCAGGAATTAGTAGAGTAAAACTATTAGAGACAGTTATTGTTATTAAAGAAAATTTGAACTAAATAATGTAACATGCGATAGAAATAAGACCAGAAAATTTTCCCTTTAGCACAAAATTAACATTAAATCTTACCTGAGACTTAACTACGTTAGCAATGGAATTCGTGAGGTTTTCAACCCCGTACTTTAACTCTGTTTACCACATACTATTTTGGTATTTCGAGTTGAAAGTTGGGACATAAGAACTTTCTTGCAGACACATTGTCTTTACTCGCATGGTTGCCAGACTGGAATACAAGATAAGCTTGTGGTTAAAATTGCCATAGAATTAGCTTAGGTAAGCGCTTTAGTCAACGTGCTAATTAAACAAATTTGTATTATAGAAATGATCATCTAACAGGTCTAAAATTTTAGTATCAACAGAAAAGATGCGCTCCCCACTGGTCGATTTTGTCAATTAACTATTTATCAATAATATATATGCAATGGTAATTAAATTTTGTGTTGTGGTAACTAAATATTTACCAGCAAATATTTATCCTGAGAAATTCATTAATTTGTACATATACAAATAAATAATCTTACTTTGTCTTTCCAACAGGTATGTGTGTGAATACAAACATTAATTTATTAAGGCATCGACTACCACATTTATCATATAAACGTACATTTAATCAATAATACAAGAAGAATAATATTTGTGTCATTTACCATAAAATATTTTGTCGTAACAAAAATAGAATATAGTGAAAAGTAATGGCGGTTCCACAGAAAGTATAATGAAGCAGAAAATAAAAATAGTAATAAGAAATTAAATACTGCAATTTTCGCATACACCTGGGTTTTTATTAAAAATATATTTTCTTTTACTTCATAACAGTAAAGTAAATTGAAATTTGAAAATATAATATATTTATTGATAATAGGCCCCTTTATAACTGAAGATATTACACTGTAAAATGTCATTTTTTTTAAATATTACAATTTTTCGAAATCCTTAAAACGTTTGTTCTATTATAATATCCTTTGATGTAGCATATACGAGTATACTAGTAGAATTATTAGTCATATTTTTTAACAAAAAATTTAATGGCTGAAGATATTTAAACAGGTTATGAAATTAAGTTCGTCTTGCGTTTAATGCTTTACACGAATTGGAGCTAAACTTCATAATTAAGTTCTTGGCTGTATATTTGAAATGGATGGGTTGCTAAGAAAGGTTCATTTTAATAGCCTGCTCAACTTTCTGATATAAACCAGTTGAATTTTTCTATTCGGGGTCATATTAAATCATAGTTTATGCTAGTTCAATCACAACGAAAATTGAATCAGACAAGCTTTCCAATCTTTGGAAATGAAAACAATCACGAGAATTACCCAGGAAATTGTCAAAATACTTATATCAGAGCAACTATTATTTATTGAATTTGTAAATTTTTATGTCAAAATATTGTTTATTAAAAAAAACTGTTTACTTTGGTATTGCGAATGCTACATAAAATGATATTACAATTATATTACAAAAATATAAACAGTATTTGGGTTAAAAAAATGCCGTTTTCTAGATTGAATATCTCCCAAATACAAATTATGTTAAAAAATCCTATAATAATGTATTCAAAAATGACTGTTCACGATATTTTTTAAAATATTTCAATCTCTTAATTGCTTGATTTTCACGCAAGGAAATATTATACAAAAATATGCTAAACTTTCACGGCATGATCGGAAAACTTCGAAGTCTAAATCTAATCACAATTTTCAAATTTCAATTTACATTGTTTTTCCATTTTAGCCAATAGCCTATTGTCATGGTAGACCCTGAATATATTTAAGTAAATATTTTATTTCCATCCTAATTATTTTATTTAAGTTTTTTCTAGATATACTGTAGTTAGTGCTATATCGTAAGTAGTGAAGATAAAAAACAATGAAGCTTAAAAATATTTCCTAAAAAAGAGTTCTTGTGCAAAGACAATCACTAATACAAGAACATTGAATATAAAAAAAATATCTGTATGAAATACTCTGAACCGTAACCCAATAAATTTGGGCAATAAGTATCATACACATGGAAAAAGAGTTTCCCATTGGTATAAGGAACGAATAGGCCATCGATGACATTAGTATGATCTACAAGAATATTTTCTCTGGAACCGTACTTCGTTAATAGATTCTAAAAAACTAAACTACCACTTACCTGTACAAACAACTACTGGATTGCACTACTGTAAATCTTGGTAACCAATTTTGAAAATAATCCGTAACATCCACTTTTCACAAGGAAACAGCCGCTGTCGTATCGTGAAAGTCACTGTTATCACTTCACATGTTTTTAAAATTATTTGCTTCTGTTATTGTTAAATCGATGTTAACCACTCGTTGTTGAAAATCCTATACACACATGGGAGACATAATAAAATTGCATTCGAACGCAACCATACAAAAGATGATAATTTATGTGCTTTGTGTTGTGTGATGAGGTTCGGATTAACACAATTTTATTTACAAATTATGTTCACTATGACTTCGTGTGTTTAATGAGAAAAAACGATTGATAGAGGATTTATTTTTAAATAAAAAATATGTGTTAGTGTTACATTCTAAAAGCGATTAATTAAGATTTTAAAGAGCTCAATAAAGCTTGATTAAAATAGGAACGATGTGGTTTACATAGATTGAGAGGATGGTAGGACAACCCTTAACTCAACTAAATGTTAATTAATTGCGGTAAGTTAATGATTGGGTTAGTTATTGGCTTGATAACCGTCATTGCATCTTAGTCTCAGGCCAGCTAAAAATATAGACTCATAAAGACAACTAATCCTGGTAATCATATCCTAAAAGAAAATTTCGTGTAGAAGCTATTAGACTTCATAAAGGTAGCAAACCTCTTTAAAGATTATCCGATAGTCAAGATTGTAGTATCAAAGTACAGGATTTGGATATTATTTGTACTATTATATAACCATAGAAAATGTGGCTATGGTTTCCTGCTCCAGTTCAGGAATACCACTGGTGTATAGTAGGTATAAGACTGGTCCTAAAATATTTTTTTGTGATAGTTCCGCTTTTATCTCATTCAATTCAAAGTTGTCTGATGTATGCTACACTTTATTGAAAGTTTTATTTCTTCTTATGCTTTTTCAATAAAGTCGGTTAATTAATTGACCTGGTGAGTAGCAGAATAAACAAAAACTAAACTGTTAAAAATTTTGTTCTTCCATATCTTTGGTATACATATCTTAATCTGAATGAGGCATTAATAATACAGATAAATGTGGTTATGGCTTTCTTAGGGAGTTGTCTGAATACTTTTTAAGCAATTATATTAAAGTTTGGTAATTCTTGAGTTTATAACTGTCTCTATTGGCTACTTCGTTTGAAGTAGTAAAATTCTTCTCGAATAGAGTTTTCAAGTTGACAATCCTAATACATTCATTTGTTTGGAAGAATATTTCTAAATATTCGTTGATCATTTTGTTCTTTTTTAATGATGGGCAGTAAAGTGAAGTGCCAACAAATTTATACGTTCCAGTTGAATGAAAGACTCTCTTGTTGTAAGTGCGCTAACTCTTCAGCAGGTTTATTACGTTACATTAATACGTTATTTGAGGACATCGCATAGGAAATCGACACTCTAGTTTTGAGCAGTTCTAATTTTGGTTATACAGGGTGTTCGCGAAAATAATGCACATATTTATGGATGAGGTAAAAAGTCAGCCGTTTTCATAAAAATAAATATTAGTATTTTAGATCTATCCAAATATTATTTACAACACCGCTAACTGAGTCAAGTATAAACAATGGTTTTTTAAACGATCTAAAAATAAGTTTTTATTTTAGTAGACCTGGATATTTAGAATGGTCGATTACAGGGGATGTAGAAGAGTGAAGAATCTATTCTTGGTAATTATTACCCGATTCGAATAATTTCTAGCACTACATGTTTCTTTAGAATACTGGCACGAAACATCGCGATTAGATTAATTAACATGACGTGATATTTTTTATTTGAATAAAATGCTATTTTCCACTGAATTATTGAAACTACTTTACCAAACGATAAACTTAAAACGATTAAACAATCTGAATCATCTGCAAACTAACACGATTTTATGATTCATCAGGTAGATATTTCTTGATTACATAACACATATTTTTATTAAAAGTGTGAGACGTTGCCACATATACATTTTCGAGTAAATGTTTAAAGTGAATTATTGTGTAAACTAATAATGTTAGAAAAAAAATGTATTAGCGTATTTTGTTGCAAATGACATACCATTTAAAAGTACGTATTATTTTCGCGAACCCTGTATATCAGAAAAATATAACTTTTCCTCAGTTTTCACGGTAATGTAATCGTAATAAAGTTTGTCAATATTAAACCGAGTTCTAGTATATTTTAACCAAGCTTTCTTTTGACGTTTTTTTATTTACCGCAGTATATGGATATATCTGGTTGCCTAACTCCTGAACCGTTACTCATGACCAAATGCATATTTTTAATATTTTGTTCGGTTTATAAATATTTTTAGTCTCGGAGTATAAATACATTCCTTTTAATAACACTTTTTCTTTATCATAAATTGTTAAGATAGATACACAATCAATTCCCATAGTTGTACTTATCAGTAAAATGGAATTAAGGGCTAAGTCGTTGCTTTGTTTGAAATAGGTGTCAAACAAATGAAAATATCGAATCACTTGCATATGCATCGATCCAGGGATTTCCGTATTCTCAAATGACTTAGGGAAACTAACAGAGTTAGATCCGTCCAAGATCGACCGAGGGCACGAGAAACTATTTACGGAAGAATACGGCAACAGTATCTAAGCTTAGTGGACATCTATAGGAAGCAACGGAGGAGGATTTAGGTAGATTTACGATTTACGGCTTGAAGAAGCTGGTTTAAAAGCAACACGATCTGCAAAATTTTTTAGAATTGGCATTTACGGTAGAATGGAATAATATGAATTTTTGTGACGATACGTGAATTCAATTGTATCATCCAGATGCATAGAAAAACTAATGAACATTTTGCAACATGTACTTTGGTGAAAAAATATTTGCCAATATGTTATTTTAATTGGTTACCTTAGAATTGAAAAACTAACCTGTAAAAAATCCGGATTGTAATACAATAGAGCGCGATTAAACAGAATAATTGGGAAAGGAAATCTGCCTTCAAGACTTACATACAGCAACTCAGGAACAATGGCAAGATTAGATAAGAAATTTGATTTTTGGAATTGGAATGCGTATGTAAGCTGTATTAAATACTAGAGGAAGCAATATGTAATAGTAAATCTAACTTCAAATATTTTTTTTAAATTGAAGAATATCAGCTAATAGTAAGCTGCAACATTTAATTATTGAATTTGTCTTTGTTTATTGTTTTTTAATAAAGAAGTTTGTTTATAAATTTTACTTTCTTTTTTTATAAAATCTCACCAATAAGTCATTTATATTAACTATATTTTGTTGATATAAATGGTGAAATAAGTAAAAGATAATAAATTAATATGCAAACTTAAAATATACAATGCCTTTGCTCATGAGTGTAGATATACACAGTGGCTACTTTTTATTAGAGACAGCATTTCTATCCTGTAAACGGAAAAGTTTTCCTATAATCTACTGTTTAATTTCTTCTATTTACCAGTTAGCAAAACTGTTTCTAAAAAAAGTAGGATCTCAGTATAAAGTTGTATTAAAATGCGAATATTTTAAAATTATTTTGATATCCTCAACTAGGAACACATATACAGAGTGAGCATTCATTTGTGTCGCAAATAGTAGGAATCGAAAATTAAGTGAAACACGAATAAATGTATATCTATTGTTTCCTTGTTTATTAAAAACATTTATTTAGAGTCCGTATAAATCGTCTTCTACATCTGGTAAAGTTTGACACAGTTCTCATGAAAAAAACAAACAAAAAGTTACAAGTGATGGGAATATGTGTTGGTATGAACATATGTGTAAAAGCAGGTGATAGAGTGCAAATAATTTGTAGAAGAAATGCCTTCCATATCCTACATTTAAAATTACGAATAAATCTTTATTACAAATTTGTTAAATTTATTATACAAATATCTAAGCGAAGTAACATCTTGTCTTCAAAATTTACTTCTAAAAAATACGGCACGAAAGAACTTTTGTGACTTATAATATTGGTTTAGTTTGACAATGACATATTTGAAATGTTTATTTATTTTGAAACTATATAAAGCATTCACATTTCAACATGATTATTAATGCTTTATGAGTTAATTTTTAGAGACAAATTAGGTTATTAAAGATGCAAAAAATCATAAAGTCCGGATATTTGAAGTCGTAAACTTACTGCTTGCATTCCAAGTATTATTACGATCTGAAGGAAAGGTCATAATAAAAAATCGTGTTGTGGAAACACGCAAAGACAGCACGTACATTTTTAATAATCGAAATGTTTTTTAATAGAGGTAGAAAAATATTGAGAGCAGGTTCAAATAAAATAAATTAGAGCATTAAATAATAATAAAAAAATATGGATAGATTATGATCCAACAAATCCATAAAAGTAATAAAAAAAAAGAATTAATCTTTTTGTGTTCTACACAGATTTCCAATTTTAAAAATAAGGATTCTTTTAAATAATTTGTTGTTTTTCCCTCTCCAGGTGATTAAAAACCGATCACGTAAGTACTTAAACATCGAAGCACATTTTTACGCAATTTTACAGCCTCATCGTTTATACGGTGATAAAATCGGCGGTTTTGCTATTTTCCGCGCTGAGAACAATTTTCAAGCTCTGGTTCATTATGTGTGCGAAATTGAAACATTTTTCTGGCTCTTTTTCCATTCGTTTGTGTACTCATGAAAAATTGTTTATCACTTTTGGTTCGTGTGCTTTTTGATAAAGATTACCTTTGAATACATTCGTTGCTCGAAAACAAGAAACCTGATCGTCGATTTTTTATGGTATGCGGATTCAAAATGACAGTAATAAAAAGCAGATTAAAGTCTATTTCTCATAAAAATATTTTAACAATCTGTTTCCAAGTAAAAGTTTTAAAGTCTTTATCTTCAAAAGCCAGTATACTCTACAGCTCACCAATTGTAGGAATGCGGACCACGTAATACTAAAAACTAAAGTAAACCGTGAATATTAGAAATTATATAAAATTTCATTTAATACAATTTTCTGTAGAGTGCGCAATGCATGTTGAAACACACAGATAGAAAATGAGCTTCTTCCTGTTAGCGCCCAATTTGTCCGCGCGCATCTTGAAAACAGAGGCATTACTTTGATTGGTACCTAAATAGTACCTTTTAAAGAATGTATTGCAGGCATTACTATTCAGTTTTATCCTAATCACTGACTTTTATAAGGAAGTTAGATGGAAAGGATTAGAGAAATACATTATATAACGTATTAATAGTGAGTTCTTGTACCATTTTTTTAAAAGATAAAGAACTTAGTAATTAAGACAATAGGGTTGTATGGAAATGGGAACAAACGGCTAATATTTGTGACTATTTAAAAAATGGATTTTCAAAAACCAGCGAAAACATCGCATGCATATATTAACAGTTAGCGGGTTTTTTCCTGTATCATTTTTATTATTATTTTTTTAAAGAGATGAAAAATGACATTTTATTGATAATTCATTAATATTGCACAGATTGATCGAATTTCTTGGGAAAACAATGAAAAAAGTTCCTATAAACATATGGCCGAAAACCTTTCGTTTCCCAGAAACATCGTTTTTTGATAAATATCTAAAAAAAACTTTGGTTTAATGGCGTGCCTACGGGGCAAGCCGCTTTGTTGTTTTTTCACAAAAAGTAGTCCCTAGTAAGTCTGTTGCAATTTTTATAGTTTTATTACATGTACATGTTCCGATCGGTGGCGAAATTAAAACTACAGCGAAAATAAAAAAAAAGTCAGCATTGAGCAATGATCAAATATTTTCCATAGAAAACGCTGCTGGAGCGTTTTTGTTGCAGCTGAAGTGTGGGGCCGAGTCATGTTTACGTGCTCACCGCGCACTCAGAACTGACAAGTTCGACGTGACATGATCGTCGGGCATACTAGAGACACTATGCAACACATCTGCGCGAAGATTCATCGGATTTTTCGTTACCGATAGGGCCTTGAAAAAAAATAGCCTTCCTAGTTACTAAACATTTTTAGTCTATTCCTTTTTTTGATTTTTACCCTAATAGATTCAGAGACGAGCAATGTTTTTTTTCTTCTCGAATACAAAGTGATATACAAAAAAAATGCCTAAAAAGTTGTATTTTTAGTTGCTTTATCTAAAAAAAAATATAATAAAACTCCCAAATATTTGTTGGGTGTTATTTTTCGCACAAAAAAAATAACCTACTTGCCCCGTCGGCTGCCTCTTTAATTATTGGACCAACTATAATAGGTCTAAAAGATAGCTCATTAAGATTTTAATTGAAAGCAATGAAATCCTTTTTTAGAGCTTAATTATAGAAACTATTTGAAACTATCTGAAAAATTTTGACCCAAAAAGTTCTATCTTAAACTTTCATTTAATAATCATCTTGTATTTAAATGTTTTAAAAAATGGCAAAAGAACCAAACATATATTCCATTGTAGTCTCAAGTATATGTTAAGAAGTTCGAAACCACTTGTATCCATTAATAATTAAGATATTACAACTGTGGGATTAGATTAATCTTTACTTTGAGTTTTTCGATTAACAAAATAATAATGCATATTTTAGCATCCGTGTAAAAGCTGGTTTTTTATTTATTCCAATTAGATTCTCTGGATATTTTTATAAGTAATATACTAGTTTTATAAGCTAATAATCCACTTCCTTCCCATAGCATACTCCCTCATTGGTTGGTTGAAAGTTATATGTTTACATCACAGTTAACGAGATAAAGTATTTTGAAATCTCCATAGTTCTAACTTGAAAATAAGGAAAATTCAAAAAATAAGCACTAAACATCCACATATCTCTTCTGTCTATGAGAAGTTTTGTATCTAAACTTTCAGACATTGCCAAAACAAGCAAAAAGAACATTGCTAAGGTAAATTAGGGCGTGTATTCAGTAGAAAGGTTTCTGTATAATCAGACGTCGACGCCGTCAACAAAAACGATGCATTTCTAATGAGAAAACCTTCCTGTCTTCCTTTTCGACGAGGTTTTCTTGTTGCCACCTGTTACCTTTCAACAGTTAGTTCAAAAGCTAGACGATTTTCGGTAAAAAGTTTGATTTATTCCATTCTAGTTTTCTGGTAGATAAAGCATATAAAATTATAAAACGGTTATATAAAAGTGTTTTGAAGTGGTAAATCTCTCACTAAGATTTATATTAACGTTGTTATTGTATAAAATGGAAAGGTAAGGTCATACGTATTTTTTAACTGCAATAGCTTATAACAATAATAATCACTTATATACAGATAATTAATTTCTAAAATTTAATAAGATTCGACAAATGTATGTAAGAAATTTTTTTAACGTTTCTCGTATTTTAATAATCAAGAGCAATCTAAGAACAAAATTCGCTACTGAATTTCTAATAGTCCACGAAGTACGATTTTTAAATTGGTATCTGTTTGTGGAATAGTTGCGTTATCTAGTATATCTAAGTAATTGGCGAATGCTTTAGCTTTCTAGCGACACAAGCAAAACAGAAGAGAGAAAAAGACAGAAAAGAGCATATTTTCTGTCTTCGTTATTATCGTTCTAATCCTATTCAAGATTATCGAGATATATAGAGTCTTTAACAATATTTGCAATTTGCATTTTGCTTGTAAAACATAACAAATTTGTATGTAGGCCAAGTGACGTTTCAATTAGTTATAAAGTCTATTATGGAATTTTATGCTACTTGTAGGGGAGTGTAAAGTGTGATTCATAAGCTCAAATCTTAGATATAATCCTATATCGTAGTGCCCAAAATTCTTCAAGTTTGGAGGATGATCGGTTTTTGGCACATATGGAATAGTTTGTTTGAATCAGTTTTCCGTTTTTCTCGCATAATGATATGAAAGTAAGGCCAAAACATAATTTTGTCTTCGGCATGACTCTCTTCAATAAAGCCAGCCAGTTTCATTAGGTAGTTGTCTATATAGCGGTTGCTATCTAGTGCTTCGCCCCCAAAATGGTCAACATATGTCCTTGCTAAATTCTTTGAAGATATAGTACATCATACCAAGATTTTGTAGACAAATGTATTTTTCTGAGAGAGACACAGAAACTGTTTTTCGGTCTTCTCACTATTCTGGCTGGGGGTTTAAGTGATCTGTAGTATTTCATTTTTTGAAAGGTTCTGGCATAGAACACCTTATTCGCAATCTGCTATGAGCGGATACATGGTATTTACTAATATATCTTGATCTCAAACAAATTGAACTATTTCAACTCTAGGAATTCTGCCAATGAAATTATAAATAATTTTTAGTATTCATAGTTTATACACCATTTTGCATAAAATAAATCTAGATCTAGAAATGCCAAATTGAAGCTGAACAACACACACATATTGTTTCCTTCAATATCAACTTAGAGCATAGTCGTCGCAAAAAGAGAGCTCAAGCGTTCTTTAGCAAAACTTCTACTTTTTTCTTAAAACTTATGAACCACACTATATAACTGGATAAGTACATTTTTTACACAAAAAAGATTTGTTGTAAAATCTAACATTATTTAAAAATTGAACATTTATTGAATATTTATAGCTGATAAAAATAGCATAAAAAAGTTTATTTAAAAAAATGAAATACTCATTCATTGCATATGCATATTTACATGTTATCGATTTGAACGACCATTTCCGTAAATATTTATTTTTCTCCAACATTAAATGACCGGTTATCACCTGAACTATCGGAAAATACATAAAAACATGCGACATGTGTTGCTTTGGTATCGACAGCCCCTCGAAATCTCAACTAATAAACAACAGTTGTTGAAGAAAATCAACTCCTGATGTTTCTGTATTATAAGATTAAGTGAGTAAATATGGCAAGAAAGCAAATGAATATATATGGAGGCGACTGCTACATATCGATCGAGTTTTATGAGATGTTTTAATGGTGTGAGACATGTTTTTGAGGAAATATAGGCTGGTTTAGTTGAAGAATTTTTCTCCTATTTTTATTTGGAATTTAAAATGTATACAAAAATAATAGAATGAAATGTATGAAATCTCTGATATGGTACAAAATTACATGAATAAAGTAATAATCAATTATGACGACTCGTATTAGATTTACATTTATTTTTGATTTACGCTCAAAATTCTGATATACATTGTATAATTTTTTGGAGTTATTAAAACATCTTAAAAATATTTAATATAGATTAAGTACTGCTAGAGTTAATGTTTGTTTTATCTGTAGATTTTCTATAATAACAGCGTTGGCGTAAAACATAATAAAACAACATTACCACTTTAAAACAAACTTTATATAACTTAGTACTTGCATCGATATTTATGACTTACCGATTATATTACTTTTATAATGATACCTCTTGTCTAACTGAGTTTAATCCTTATTTATAATGAGTATATGTAAGTTCGAGTATAAAGTTATTGCGGCATTGCGATTGCTTTAAAAGGTTATAGTAACTTTGCAATAATGTGATTTTTTTAGTTGAATTAGAATACGCAGAGATGTATTAATGTAATACATAAGCCATAAGTTTTAGGAAATGTCAATACGTTTAGACTGTTTTATGACCTAAGTTCTTACTTGAGCTCAGAGAAAGAACATAAACCAAAAATGACTTTTCTGATCTCAATGTATCCTTCTGATTGCTCACATATCTATATATACAGGGTGGTCAACAAATTTGCAAAACATACAAAATGATTGAGGATGATCCCTAACACTTCTAAGGGTTCTAATGTTGTTTCAGCAAACGCAACACCTTTTTTCCAACAAGTGTTTTTATTATAAAAGCCCGCGTATCAATATTCCTCCCGTTTGACGTAATCCAAAGAGGAATTGTTTTTATTCAAATTCTATCTCCTTGGAGTGCCAAGTGACCTGAATTTAGAAAAGAATTCTGTCCCAACCTAATGCAACGCCTCCGATCCCAAGATGTTTGTAAGGAATTGACATTGCGCCAGAAGGCCGATACCAAAGGATTTTCTGCTTATAAAAGTGTTTGGATACGAAACCGAATAAATTAAACGAGGTTCAATAAATGTGTCGTCATAAAAAAGGAATAAAATAATATCTGCATCTAGGATATATTATTATAATTTTTTTAATGAGATATTAAATCAAATGTATTATAACTACAAATACTTTTAATAGTTATTAGTTAAATACTCGTAAAGTAACATTTTATGGACCAATACATCAACAGCGAAAGTTCATTTTAGTCGAAAAAATAAAAAATAATAGACTGGATCATAAAATATTTGTTCTAAACCAATTGACATTTTGTTCAAATAAAGTATAACCTTTATGGTAATTTAATTTCAAAAAGTAGTTTATTTAAGAAAGTTGCATTAAAGTAGATTAAAAATTATTGACTATTTTTGTTTATTTTCATAGAACGATCGCAACCGAGAGAAAGCTCATTTCAAAAGATTACATTTTCTTAAAGTAAAAATAGATTTTAAATTATTAATAATTACAATTTCAAATTTGTGATTCTAATTTTCGCAAACCAATTCCGTCGCATACTGAGCTGCCGGGATGTAATGAAAATATTAATCGGAATAATTCGATAGGACCGCGGCCCCATTGTAATATGGATCGTTGCCAAACCGTAAAAGGTTCAAAATCCCGAGCACACTTGTTGGAGATGACCTCGGAAGGATTTATAGATTAACATTGCCGCAAGATCGGTAATTACCCCTCGCCAAAACTAAATTCACCGCTCTATATTTAGCACAATCATTTAAGTAACGATATATAAGGGAAAATTGATGCTAGAGATGTTGCTACTTTACGATTTAAAGATTCATGGTAAAATAAAATTCAAGTAAGAAGGTCTTCGTAAAATGCAGTAGAATTTTCTTTAAAATTAATTTTAATGTATGTAATTTGTTCAATACTTCATATTTTGTATCATTATTTTAAAGGGAGACGTAATTTGATTCAAGTGGCTTCTCAGGATATTTAACATTTTTTGTCTCCCAAAAAAACATAGGTACATATAATTTTAATTGCACTAAATCCTTAAAAAAATGTTCCAGACTCAGCACTGTCCGGAAAAGAGAACAAAAAGGAGTCGACCGTCGAGACTTTACATTCCATTAAATTCCAATGCGATGATTTACAGGCTTTACGTCTCTTCTCTAATTACTAAACCATTAGAAAAGACAGTGGAACACACTAATTGGGTTTATTAGTTTGTGACAATTATATCAATACATTCTCAATTGAAACAGTTGTATTCCGTATAGTTTTAATTTCGTTGAAGTTGCTGAAAATTCCATTTAAAAAATACCCAGTTCTCTGTTGTAACGTGTCCATGTGGACCTCAAAATAATTTATTACGGTATTGTGTAGTCGAAAGCCAAGTTCGAGCATTAACCTATCGATCTGGAAATTGTGCCGGGCCTAGAGTAGGTTATGCCAGTAGCCACAGATTTTAAATAACTAATAAGAATCCAGACCGGATCCAGAGTAATCACCGAAACCTCAATACAGCCTTTCGTAGTGCCATGAAATTTCCCATTGCGATTTTCACTAAAAGGATTAGTTCTATTTGGAAAACCAAAGTAAAAATTTTTATTACTCTATTAGTCATCTATTATTTTCTTTTAATAAATCGTATCTCTCCATAAGAGACAAAACTATTAAAATTCGAATAAATAAATAAAATTTTATTGTGATATAAAACTCAAGCTTTGGATTATTCTAAAAATTAAAGCACCATTGAAATTACACAACAAAGGTATCCCATAAAGTTTCTTTTGTTGCCGTTCTCCAACTTTATTGGAGGTCTTCCACGATAAATTGCTACCATTGATCATTGAAATTGGAGCGTGGATTGCTGCTATTTTTAGAAGATTTCTCCTAGTTTAAATCGGATTTGGAATGAACGATATTCAAAAGAAGTAAACCAGAGATAATAAACGTTTTAAGCTCGGAGAAATGGATTTCTTGAATAAGAGAAGGAGATGGATTTAACATTAACTGAAGAAAACTGTTTACTTTTACTACCTCACTTTTATTTGTTTTATTCATACTTCCATTACTTCTTAAAGCTAGTCTGTACAAAGTCCAAATCACTTTTAAAACAATTTCGACTTCTTGTTCAAACACTGAGACAAGTGTAGCAAAATTCAAAAAGTCTGAAATAAAATTCCAATAAAACAAGCTTTGGGAACGTTATCCCTAATCCCAAATATTCAAACTAGTTCATCCCGAATGTTTTGCGTCAGTAGCGCTTCGAAATTTTTGTTCTGTTCTTTTTGTCATAAAGTTTCGCTGTAGTAAAATATGGAAAATTGCGCCTTATGCAAAAAGAAAGCAAATATTGAACAATTAGAAAATATAGATACATGAACACAGAAAGAATAGGATAAATATATATGTAAAAAATTAATTAAACAATAAGAAAAATATGTCCTCCGCCACTGTGTCTAACAATTTGATTTTCCAATGTTGTCTCCCTAATTAAACAAACTTTTCTCTGGCAATTTTTTTTGTGGGCACAAGTTAACATTCACAAAATACTTGGCCGTCTCTGTTGGAGCTTTAAATGAACCGCTGGAAAGGTTGTGGAATACTAAATTAAAAATATTCCGCATTCCGTACTCCGCAAAGTGGAATTGAAGTGTTCTTTCTTTGCAAAAAGAAAGTGGCCTTTAATTTCTAGTAGCAAGAATTAGAAACTTATTTTGAGATTTTTAAAGAAAAATGTAAATTTTTTCATCACTACCAAGTTTCATAGAACACTCACGAAATTTTTTGTCTTTTTATACAATGCTTTTACTTCCTCAATTAAGTTTTTTCGCTCTTTAATATATTCTTCAGAAGTCTACTTTCAAAGGTTTATAAAACCTTTTTCTTCGTCCTTTTTAGATTGCCTCCCTGTAGTTTTTTTTAAATATAAAATTGTCATTTTATGTCTAAAATAAAAATGAAGAAACTAAGCCAAGAAAACAGTAAAAAAGGAACCAGTAAAAATAATTTAACGAACAAATAATAAAACCATATAAACTAAGAGAAAAATACATATCTAAATCATACAAAGAAAAGGTAGAACAAAAAATGATAAACATAAAACGAAATATTAAGAATGTATCCTTGGAACAACTATGGAAAACCTTCAAAGAAAATATATATGAAACAGCAAAAGAAATTAGCGGATGTACAAAAACAAAAAAGCAAACGAAATCGTGGTGTGAAAAAGTAAAACTAGAATTGAATATTCAAAAACAAATATGGAAACTACATCTTAAAAATAGAAGCAACTAAAAAATATGAATACAAAGATCAAAGAATAAAAGTTAAAGAACCGATAAAGCAAGAAAATTAAAAATTTTGTGAAGAGTTTGGCGAAAAATGGAAAAAAATAGTAAAAGGAAACCAAAAGTTGTTCTATCGAGTAATAAATGTTTTGTATTTTTTACTTTAAATAAATGCACCTTTTATATAAAACTTGTTTATTGTAAATACTTTAATACAACGTCCTTATTCGTGATTTTAACGTAACTTCTTGTCTGCGTGATCAGTCATAGAACAAAAAAATAAGAAACGACAATGACAACTCAATGTTCCATAGAATTAGAACATCTCTTCCTCTTTTTTTTTAATATATTCTACTATCAGTTCATAGTCTTCGGAACATTCTCTAATAGAGACTTATTTGTAAGATCAGTTGGTCTATTTCTATGAGTTTTATTCTCATTAATTATCAAGAGCACTACTATCAGGAATTTCAACTTTATTATTTGATTCATTCCTTTGATTCTCCAAGTTAATGAAAGGCCGTATTATATTCTTTGACTCTTTTATAAAATACGAATTATGGCTAACTACACTACCGTTTTCTTCTTTTATCATGGAGATTTATGTATGTCAACAACTTCACCTAGAACCCATTGCTTATTCTTACTAATTATTATGCTCTGTCCTTTTTCAAAATCATTTGTGACTTTAGCAGTTTTATCATAATAAGTTTTCATGTTTTTTGTCTTATTTTTGTTTTTTTGATTACTGTGGTTTTATATAGATTTTTAAATAAATTCTGTAACACGTAGTTGATGGAATTGTTTAATTGAATATTTACCAATTAGGAAAACATATGTACTATATTTGTTATTGATTTATACTTGGTGGGCAAAATCTTTATACGGATTCCTTTAGCACTTTTTCTATAACGACAAATCGCGTAGAAGAGATTCATGTTTTCCTTAACCAACCCATCGAAGAACAATGACTTTAATTTTGTACATTTCAGTATTATAGCCAAAAGGACGTCGTCTAAATTTTCTTTGTTATTTCTAATATCCAATTTTATAATTTCTAAAGTTTTGTGATAATTTTTAATCAAAGATCTTAAAGTGCTCTCAAAATTCCTGCTGATTTTTTGATTGTATTTGTTACTGGAGATCATGGTAAAGGAATTCAGCGGAATGTTATCCATTAAAAATATAAATTCGATTTGTTCGTGATGACAAATATTTTTTATCTTAATAGATATTTTTAAATCGGGGCAGCATCTTTTGAGTTTGCTCCATTTGGTAGCGGGGATAATAACGCTATGCAGGTCGGTTTCATCAAAGAAAATATCTAAAATTTTCAAATGTTCTTTGCCGTTTTCCGATATTATATCCATGACCTTAGAACGTGACAGTATAAAATAATCCATTTTTAATTCTTGCAGGAAAATAAACTCTCTCAAAAACCCAACGAATTCCGCCGTATCGAACGCCGTGTTGTAATTGTAATAGTTATTGTGAATTTCTAAAGAAGTGACGGTATTTTTTGATCCCAGGCAGGCTTCTAATATTCTCAAACATTCCTTTTTGGGCAAATTGATGTTACGGAACACCAACGATTCTAAATTGGATTGTTTTTTTAAAAACCTACTTAAGTGATAAATAATTTTCTTGAATGCGTAAATGTCGTACCACTCGAAAATTTTGAAACGACTAAGTTGCACGCAGTTCTCACAAAGTATGAAAATAAAATGTATAACCCTCTTGGTGAGGTCGTGGACTTTTAGTGGTAGCCACCGGTTTTGAACCAGCGGTCTGTCCCAGCCTATAGCCAGCGATCTGATGTGACGGTTGTACTCTCGAACCAACAAAGTACTGCTCGGTTCCAAAAAGTCCTTGTCCACGTGTAGTACGATATGCGTCCACAGAAAACGGCGGTCTAAGGCTTCCTTCCATTTTTGACAGACCACGGCGCAAGACAGCCGGTCCGGTCTCGATAGATGTTTAAGGATTTCGGACACAACTTCTGTAGGGATATAATTCTGCCAAAGACTATCCATTATCTAAACGAGTCCGCATATTTGGCCAGTTCAAAACTGTAGGAAAATTTTACAGCAACAAAAAAAAAACTAAATGAACATAGTTGAGTGTCCAAATTGCGCTGTTGTGTTTGGATTATTTGACAATTAGAATTTTTATCTATCAAACAAAAAAACAGTTGAACCATGGAAACTGGAAATTTGAAACACGGAACAGTTATCGTATTTCAATTTCATTCGCTATGAGAATAGTGCACTTTTTTGCCAAATTAGGATCGTATGTTTTGTGTGTAACACAACGTGCTTTTTCGTGATCTTAACCTAACTTCTGTCACCTATGTCATCAACCATAGAAGATAGAAACATGAAACGACAATGACAACTCAATGTTTCATAGAATTTAGAACGCTAAAAACAGTAAGAAAAAGAAAAATAAATAAAAACATCTACCTAAAATCTTAAAATGGTAAATTAATAGAAGAAGAGCACGCACTAAATGATACATTGGAAAAAGTATTTTGAAGAAACACTGTATGTAGAACAAACAACAGAAATAGAAGAAGAAAGTGAAGATGAAGAAACGGAAACTGATATCATAGAACACAAGAAAAAAAAGTGGAAGAAGTGATAGAAGCCATAAAGATATTAAAAAGAGGCATAGCACCAGGATACGAAGGAATAACAACAAAGATGTTAAAACATCTAGATCAGACGGACACAGAAGTAATAACAAAATAGGAATAATATTACCGCTCCATAAAAAAGGAAATAACCGAGATTGTGAAAATTATCCTATTAAGTACGGCACTTAGGTTATACAAGAGAATTCTGGAAAAAAGAATATGAGACCACATATTCACTATAAAACAACTGAAAGAACAGAGATAAGAAACATTCAGCATTTATAGACATACAAAAAGCATTTGATAGTATACCTAGGAAAGAAGTGCGGGGATACCCTCAGAAGAAGAAAAGTATACAACAAAGTGAGAAAAGCCATAATTAGTATATATGAGAGGACAAGAAAGTATTTATGAAATGGAAACTAAAAAATCAAAGATTTCATCACCAAAGCATAGTTAAGACAAGCAGGAGTATTTTAAGCCCGACTCTATTTAATGTAGTACTCGACCAAATTTTTAAAGAAATTAAACAAAAAGCAAAAAAATTCAAGTAGGTTACAGAAATATGCAGAAATTATAGATAGCATAATGCGCCTTTACCAATAATCTAATAATATACGCAAAAAACGGAGAAGATTTACAAAAGAATTTGAAGATACGGAAGACAGCACTAGTAAAGCAAAATATGAAAATAATTATTGATAAAACGAAACTGATGATAGTTGGTCAAACGAAATCAAGAACAACAATCACAATAGACTGCAAATAAATAGAGCAACTAGAATTGTTTAAATATCTAGGAGTAAACATACACAAAGATGGCAAAGAAGAGGCAGTATTAAATAACCGAATAGAAAATGTATTTTATAAGAAAAAAAGAAATATCAGCAAAATCAAAATTAACCGTCTAGAATGCAATTTTCGAACCAATCCTAAAGCACAGACGTGAAAGTTGGATTTTAAACAAGCGGATGAAAAGTAGAATAAAGACCATTGAATGACAACTTAGGTGGTTTGGACATATTTTAGGAATAGAAGATAAAAGGCACCCGAAAATTATATGGTAACTAAGACCAGCACCAAAAAGTCCAAGAAATAAGGTTTCTAATTATATATATAATAAAATTATCATTCAATATTAGTCTATTTATTCTGAAATGTTAAATTTTGCATGTCTCTTTTTGTTTTTATCTAGGATTATTGCGTACAATTTACAAAAATTATTATTATTATTGAAATTCTTTTTATCTTGTTTGTTGATCGACGCTTCTCCTCAATTCAAAGCATGAATAAACATATATTTAAAATTAAGTGGCTCCACTTTAAACCGAAGCAAATGTTTCTCTTAGTTTTTCCAAAAGAGTAACCATTCTGTTATTTCTTATTTGCATCATTCTTCCTGTACAGTAGAACCTATGTACATATATACATACATACGCACAAACCTACGCGAGTTTTAAGGATTACGTATTAAAAACATGAAAATAATTTCGGTGTGACCCTGGTAGATTTTGGTTTTATGTAGGAATTGGTCCTGACCACGTATGTATGATAAACGGCGCTAAGCACGAACCAATACGGCCTGTTTGAACCACCACAGCAGGAATTGAATGGGTGACCTGGAAAGCGTTTTACCAGAAAATGCTATTGTATGCACGTTTGACAATGTCGGTTTTCGACAACTACGAGTTGTCCGCAGCAGACTACTTGTGATTGATTAGAATAACTACTCAAACGTCAATGTGGCCCGGTTGTCGAGAAACCGTATAATTAGGGTGTCATTAATTGAAAAAGTGTTTTAGAGAAATTAATGGTTTATGGATGTTCCAAACGCGTATTGTGGTTATTTTGTTATTTGAGTAAAATGAGATTTTCAATGAAATAGACTGACATTAAAGAATGATTATTAAGCTTCCTATATCGAATTAACAACGTGGAAAGAAATTTCCTAGAAAATATGTAGTTAAGGAAGTTGATAAATGGAACGTTTACATTGAAACGTACGTTAGAATATTTAAAGTTGTATTCATTTTTAATTAATTTATAAAGATAAATGGACAGTAGGTTAATATTTGAACACAGAAATAAAACAATGCACAGTAACCATAAATCTTAAAACCAATTTTTGGACTGGTACACAGAGTGACATTAACACAAATAAGTTACTCAAAGCACCTAGTTTTGGCTTTTTAACCTCAGTCCTGTAGGTAATATTTGAAGTTTGCTGTGTTCTCGTTCTTGCTTCATCCTAAAATTAAACTACCCCCATTTAAGTAAATAATGGCTGCAACGGCCACGTTGTTAAAGTTAAATCATATTTTCTTGGTGCCATTCAGGTACATAAACTCAAAACTTTGTTTCTATTAAAACTCGCAAAATTACTTAATAATAAGTTTTTTGAGATATAAGAACTCACAATATTATTCATTTAAACTATAAATTAATTTGTTTATTTTATTGTTAAAGTTTACTAAATCTCTCACATTAGAGTCATCCCTCAAATCCTCGCATATAACGATTCTCTGGAGAGCTAATAAATAAGCTCATAGCGTTCAATTAAATGTCCTGACCACTGATCGTCTATTTCAAGCATTAAAATTCAATATTCGACGGCGTGTGTTTGCAGATTAGAAATTGGAGCTAATAAATTTGAAGTCGCACGAACGGCTTAACTAATTTATCCATTCGACAGAGCTAAGTTTGATTACGAGGAATTGCCATCATACTTAACGAATGTATTTAGAAAACTTGCCCAAAATTTCCCCACTGGTTCTAAAATTAATTGCAAATGAAATGCGGCATACAATTTAAATTCGTAACATCCTCTGCATCGCATAAAGTGAAATACTAGTCCGGAAAAGGGCCACAAAGGATTTGGTTTGTCCAAAATAGCAAAAAATCACCGGAATAATGGAACAGAGATCGTTGCTATTACCATTATTTATTGAAGCCAGAGAATGCTGAGCACAACAATTCGTGTTTAAATAAGTAATTTTAACTTATAGAAAGCATACCAATGTTCCAAGTAGTTAAATAATAATTTACCTAAAAGTCTCATAGATAATTTTGCCTATAGATAGAAAGTAGGAGCTTTGATATGTGCTTGAATATTGACGTTTTTACTTTCTTCAATGCCACTCATGATTTCGCAATTTTTGTTCTAAGATCATAATCTGCTAGTAATAGATTTAGCATAATCTCTAAGATTGCTAACAAATAATCTTAGATCGGTTCTGCTTTCTTCTTGTTTTCCAGTCACATATCTTAACTAAGAGGAATATTTATTTACTTTACTTATTTTCTGTCAATGCTATTATCCTTATGTTTTCTGGATATCCCTTCCTAATGACCTTTCTGTCAAGTATTTGTAAACTTTTTATACTTTAATCCAAAGTGAAGGCAAACACTAAAATCTATTTCAGACTCGGGATTTTTTTGCCGGCGACACAGATTCAGATTGACCTAAATTTAGATAATCAAATCCTTATCGAGTGAGCGGTTATAGACGGAAAGGTTGCTTTTTCGCCACTTCGTCGATTCGATTTGTCTCTGTGCATATCTCGGTAGCCGATCTCTCTATAACAACCTCCATCAGAAAATCAATTACTTCTTTATTCGCGTTGCAGAAGGCATCGAGACTCCAAGCAGTTGTTAGTGATGGCACACACTGCGATATTTTGCGACAGGCGCAATAAAAGCTGACAGTTAACAATTTTGATAGAACTGGAATGAGAGAAGGGAACAGGCATTATTGTTTGAGAATATTTTGACCTTGAAGAAAAGTTTTAAGCTGCATAGGTATTAAGTTTATAATGTAGTTAATTACTAGTGCGTTATATAGAAAATTAATCTTCATTATTTGAATTATGCCGGATTAATACTCTAAAAGTTTTATATTTTAGTAATGTCGACAGTTAAGCAAGAAAGAAATAGCGACTCGTATAGGCCACCTCTTAGATTTCTGACCCAATTTTTTGAACGGTTGGTTCTAAATCAACACTATCAAGTCCTGGGTCTATGAAAGCTTTTGAAGACAAGCGGCAATTGAAAAATTGATGGAGTGATAAATTTTGTTTCCATTCTGACAGGCGTTGCAGTGGAATTACTGGTAAAGTGAAAACAGATAATAGTTTACAATATCCAAACAAGTGTTAAATATTTTCAGGTGAAAATGTGTCAGTTTGAATTTTATCTCTTCTATTCAGTAGAACGTTATGATTTAGTACCTATTCGACAAATAATAATAATTAAAATTATGAAATAGACAAAAACCAACCGCATATAATGCGAACAAAATACTTTTGAATAGGTCTGAACCCCAGTGAAAACTTTAGTGGCATCAAAAAATGTTACCTACCTTTAAGGCACGAAATATAAAGATTCATATTCATGAAGCTTGTGCAAAAGTAAATTCAGAGTTGAAAGTTTAATGAAAAAGAAGAAAAGTATGAGAGACTAACAGTATTATTTATCAAGTACTAATAGAAAATAAGTTACATACATTTTTTGGAGAAGATAAACTTATTTTTCATTTAACTAGTTTTATACATCTTACCACCACTTACTATACAAATTTCCTTTTTTTAAAAATGTTATTATTATTATTATTATTATTATTTTACGTATACTTTATTTTTATTTATTTTATGATGGCAACTTAAAGCATAAAACATATCAGAATTCCGATATTCAAAATGTGTATGAATTGCAGAAACGGTCAAGTTTTACACTTGACTAAAATTTTATCTGAGAATAAACCCATAAACTGCGGATGATGGTTATATTTCGATAAAAATGTTTGTACTTATAAATGCATTATAATTACAGGTAAAGGGGTTTACAGTTTGTAGTTTTCCCTAATTCTAACAGAGATTGTTATTGGAACAAAACAACTTGAAGCTGATACTACAAAAATGCAGAAGGAAATTGTAAGGGTAAGTTGCAAATTGAATTTTGTTATTCAAATCGAGTAACAGACTGTGTTTTTTCCACGACCAATAATTCACTTGATTTTTTACTAATTTTATTTATATTAAAATTTAATATTACGGCGCCGCCATTTACATCTGACATTGACAGTTTTCACGGCTGAAGATATTGTTTAAAACAATTACGGAAAGTTATACCATCTCTCTCAAGAGTGAGATTGTTGGATTATATTATTAAAAATGATTTTGCAATTAGCACATTCCACTAATGGTCGCCCAGAAAATTATTTTCCTCACACTTTCAAAAATATGTCGAGATGTGTTAAAAACAGCTTTAAATATTAAACTTAATAGAGAGAATATTAATAACGCTAAACGAAATTTGGATAATACACTGCGTTGAAATGTTCTACCGTAATCAAAATCTATTAACGATTTTTACTCTGCTCTGTGTGTGTGTTTTGGATATAAATAATAAAATAAATATGTGTAAATTATAAGTTCCTTATTATAAATAAAAACTTAAAAACATTTAAATTGCCCATTTTTTTTTAAAGAATATCATAAAAATTCTCCAATTTAGGGGTTAGTTTTCTAGACCCCTTTAACTATTTCCTGCAATTTATGAACTATGCCACATTGGTCTCCGTGAAACTTATTAACCCAAAGACACCGGGGGGTCTATTAAGCCCATGGCCCTATTGGCTCCTGACGATCCTCTTGGATTATACGAATTATAAATAATCAAATATAAGAAACAGGAACACTGGACTTTAATAGACATTTTAGTATTATAAATATTTTATTGTATTGAGTTTGGTATTGTAAGTGATTTTGCATTTTAAGATGTTTTCATAGCGTCGTATAAAATAGAATAGATTTAGCAGCAGTATGTATAAGTTTTATATTCTTGTTATTTTTATATGCTTTGAGATATTTTTTTTACAAATTTCTCACAATGTATATTTTCCATTTGTACTACTCACAGTATGCAAGAATGATATTTTTTTCTATATTCCAGTAGGTAACATATTAAATGAGCTAAAAAAAAACTTTGATTATTTGTGAATATAGTTTTAAATATTCCAAACTAAAAATAATGACGACTAAAGAAACCTAAGGAAATGTACACAAGACCATGTGCAGATAAAATGTTGTTCATAGGAGAAGAGCTAATATTTTCTGAAGGAAGTAGAGAGATGATTAATAATACAGTGAAACAAAAACAACAGGAGAATTGCTTCAACCACGATTAAAACTTGCTCCTTCCGAAATTACAAAAAAAATTGATTTTGTCCTTGATACCCTAACATCAAAATATGTTCGCTGTATTTAAAAACTGTCAATCGATTCAAATTGAAAGTTTTTTCGAAGCTGCCTAAATACATTGACGAAGTTCACATATCTTTATCGTCAATGGACATAACATGTCGAAAAAAGGACATTTTCTATTGACGAAAGAAGCAACTTTAAATATGATACTATTTACAACAAAAAGCAATATCGAATAGGTATTTCTGTAGATCATAAATAACATTTTTAAACGGAACTTTGGTTATTGCTGATATATATCTTAGACACGTATGTGCTAGTTGCTTTTATTTACTAAAAAACAAACTATAATGACTTAGAACAATATTATTGTACATATTGCTTAATAGTGATTAATTCAAATATTTAAGAAAATCTGTCAATCTTATGTCAAATCTTGAGAATGCGATAGATAAAATAGCGGAACCTTGGTCGATTCAATATAACTTAAAAAGCTTTGTAATACTGTGGAAATTCAGTTATGTATAATTTATCTTTTCATATTTATTATAGATAGTTTCCACAAAGTAAAAGTTGAAACAATTAATTTAAATTTGATTTGAGGTAATTTAATTTCAAGTCAAACTAATTCTCTTAAATCAATCCCGTGAATCACTGAATTATGAATTGCTTAGCATTTATTGAATTGATTGTGTCCACTCTAATAGTTGTTAGGATTTTTAATTATTATCATTAATCTATCTCATTTCGAAATGTGGTAGAACGGCCGCAATTCGCAAACGATCAAAATTGAAAATGGCACTCAAATATTTCAAATAAAAGTGCCATAAAATACGGATGTTCGTAATGACTGCTTTTCATATACAAGTTGTATACCAAATGGAGGATAAATTCTCTCTACATTGATTTGAAAGAAAATAGATATCTGGGACATACACCATAAATTGAATCCGACTGCATAGATATTCTAAAACACTAGTTGTATAAAACAGATGGGTTTTGACAGCAAACCAAGCTACAAATTATATCCTTATCCCGTTTTTCCATTTCCATTTTATTTCCTAGTAGTAAATATTCGAGAGAATAGTTTAATTTTAACCAGAACTAGGACAACCATTTAATACGTCTAACACAGAAAAGAAACAAGATTGTTAAATTACTGTATTAGTAACGATAATTTTATTGGACGAAACTATTTATTTTACATTATTAGAAACAGGAAGCAAATGAACAGAAATTTACTTACAGGAAGAACAGTATTAACTTCAAAAATAATTAGTTTTTATATATAGGGTAACAAAATTAAAAGGTGTACCTTCTTGACTATTTTAAGAACTTTTAGCTAAAACAAATTATGAAAGAATCCATCAAAAAATAGAATATTTTGAATTTTATTTCTATTTATAGAAATTTTCTTCAGATATAATCGATCTTCCAATATATACCATTTACATAATTGCAATACTGTCCACCTGGTATAGAGTTTAATTTCTAAATTTGATCAACGCTGAGCTAAATCAATGTCAATAAAGCTAATTTGTATATTGCTGACTGCTTATCATGCGTCCGTGCAATCATCGTATAGAATTGAATTTAAATTGGATTAAATGTGAGAATCTCTATATTGTTTATTATTCAACAGAATAAATCACTTATATACGAACATACATGGCTAATTGTTATGTTTAACTAGAATATCATTCATAAAGCGAGTATAAGTACGATAGAGTTAGAAAATGGTTTAAATAAAAATCTGAATATTAGTTTTTGGCAACTATCCATTTTAAACACTTCTCAAATTGCCTTTAACGTTCACGGACGCTGAAAATTGATATTACACTGCCTTTTGGAATGGCTACAGATTTTAAGTGGATGAATTAGTGAATTTAAAATGAATTTTATAATATAAAACGAATTACGAGTATGAATTTTAGAGTATTTTAACATGAAGAAGCTTTATGGTGTACAGTCATGAGGCATAAATATTCTATAAATGTCAAGTTTCATTACATTCATTCTCTTAAAGCAAAATTGGCTATTTATGGTTGAAAGACATATTTGGTTAGATAGATGGTACTAGTTTAAACCTTCTAACGCCACTTGGCCATGTAGTATTTTTTTGTAAAATATTAACAAACTAAAGAAAATGTTATATAATATTTACAGTAAGACATATTTGGAATTCATGTGCGTCATGTCATTTACTAGTTTACCTAAAAACTAATAAAAGCTTTCTGTTCTTAAGTATTGTCATCTATCATAGTTTTGCATTTACGTCTATAAAGTCCAATTAGAAAAAAATCCTGTGATGCTTTTCTTTATAATGCTTTTATGAAAAGCGTTGTAACGGTATCTTTGTGATTAAATTTCATTACAGCTAAAGGGATGGCTGTAAAAGTAGAATTCTTTAACCAGTATGACTGGCAAGGGTCTTTGTGTGTGTATGGTGCTTATCAAAGTAAAATTAAATTGCATTAGAATTATTAAAAAAAATAGAATACTTTCTCACAAAAGGCCATAATTTGAATACAATTAATTAAAAAATTAATTACCCAATTAAGAGACTAGTTTCGTCTAAACGAGAACATCACCCGGTCTGGGAACGTATTTTTATTCGATTATTCCAAGCTAACCGCATTTCAGTATGGATAACACCCTTTGTAGATTTTAGCCTATTCTTTGGTATTAGTCAATATTTCGTGAGTCAAACCCTAATAACGTGACACTTCGCGAACGCGGCGGGATACGAAAGGTAAAATAATGCATTATCTGTGTACACACTGTCTGTATTCATCTATTCCTTCCGGTGAATTTTATCACCGCGAACGAGATGATTTTTGTTGTATGTACCCTTAACATGGTGTGATATAAGAAATCGATAGAGCCTCATGCAGTGTCGCTATGGCACACAGACACACAAGTTCAGGGATCATGACTTTCGTGCAAGCAATGGGCTTACAGATCACGATATCTTACAAAACGACGATTAAATGTAACAATATTTAATTATGTTTTTCAACTTTAATCGATTAGGCCAATAGCGAATTATAGTACATAGTAAAACGCCGCATGAATGAAGCAAAAAAACACAAATAGATTTGAAGCTGGGAAATTGTGTTATGAAATGGCTAATCACCGTTTTTCTTTGTGTTGTAATGGTTTCGTGTTAGTTAAATAACAATACAGGATAGAGGCCACTTAAATCAACGTCTATGCAGTCAATGGTATATAAAAAGCGGGAGAAATAAAGCAAAGAAATAATAAACCGAAAATGGAGACATTTTTGGTGCTAAGTGACTCAAAATTATTTATTTTGTGAAAATCTCTGAGAAGAAAATTGTGAAATTTTTTGCCGTCGGGCGTATCAAATACTTATTATAGCTATAGGTTACTAAAATTGATGCTATATAAGTCAGGTTAATTAAATGGCCGCAAAGATGAACAAAAACGAAAAATCAAGAGGTTCCATAAGAAGAACTTTTGAAAATTTCTTCTTGAGGTATTTACTAAATTAAAAGAAAAAGAGTACTAATTACCTAGAATAGACAAAATCCATTAAAATGTTACTAGGTGAAAATGAAAGAATAAAAAATATTTTGAGGAAAGTCGTGAGTATTGACTAATTTTTATTACGTCATATATTCCACTAATTTGGTTTGTTTTCTGTTCACAAATGTAACACTAATTACTTTTAAATTTTTGGGGTTGCTCAAGCAACGAACAAATGGTTTTTTAGTTAATTACCGAAGTTATCAGTAAAATGAAACGAATTGAAGGTTTTTTTTCAATATAATTATGTAACAATAAGTGAGGGAGCAATGGGTGCTAATAACATAACAAAAAAGACCACAAAAAGAATGAGAAATACATATCGTTTATGTCGATTACGTGTTTTTTTCCCCTCTTTTTTACCAAATTATAATTTAACTGACTACTTAACCATAATAGTTGAGGGCCAAAGAAAATTAAACTCTAGAGGAATGATCTAATGGTTCGTTACTGATTGGAAGTAAACTTTTTTGTCCTTTCCTTTGTTGCTTCTTCTTGTAACTATTACAGAAGGATTCCGGCAATTGAATTTAGTAGTACCAGATAACGCAGTAAGTAACCGACATCAGTCAGCAATCAAGGATAAATGAAGGCCCCCGAGGTCTACAAATTAACCGTTTCAGAAAGTTTCTAAATCTGCAAACTTTATTATGCTTAGTTGAAGGATTCGAGATCAGCCTGAATTTGTGTCTATCGTTAGGACGAATAGTCCCAGAGACAGAACAATGCCTTCGGAATATTTAAGAAACGATATTGTCTTCTTATCTCCGCATTCCCTTCAGAGCCATTGATTAACCCTACCAATTCAGTAACTCGAGATTTTATCATTCCTTAACAATTATCAAGATGTCTTTATAAATACTAAGTCCCGCCGTATACAAGCTAGCAAAAGTTGAAAGTGAAAATATTTTATTGGGTCGTTAATTTAGTACACATTGCCAAGACAGACAAAAATGATATTTTTTGTAAGAAACAATTACTTATTAGAGTAATTATACTTGGCTCAAACAATTTTTGGCACGGGATAGCAAACTGTTGAAAGGACAATTTCAATTCTAATTAAATGTCAATTGAGACAACCCCTGTAGTCATTTAGTGGAAATGTGTATAAATGAAATCATTTAGAAAATAGAACTGCAAAATATCACAGGAGAACTTAACAAATTGCAGGAAAAAATAAAGGGATTATTTCCAGCGGAGATACGTGGTTTATAGGCACATCAAAGAAAGCTAAAATTATTTGACAGCTTTGAAGGACGCGTGAGAGCCCTACAGCGAAATTTCTTTTATTCAAAATATCTTTCGACAACTATGAGGGTTAGAAAATATCCAAAAAAATATAACAAATTTATTAAATCAATGTTACAGGTTATCTATCATTACGTTTTTCTGCATTTTCAACTTTTCATGTTACTTTTTTCCGTTAATATCGATAATAATCAGGTAAGCATTAAGTAGCAAGTAAGAGATTACATCAATTGGGTCACTCTGAGCATAAAAAATATATTAAACTTACGGTCTTGCTAGAAATATACTTGTGTAAGAAAAAATATATAAATGGCAAATACGTGAATATTTTGTTTGTTCAGAAAACTAATTTATAACTTCATATTTAATATTATGTATTAATTGGGCGAATTCGTTTAGGATAAAATGGTTGGAAATTGTGGTAATTTTATGCAAATAAGTCTGTGTTATTAGCTTTTTTATGTTAATTTATTCTAATGTTATATAAAAGTTTATCGTAAAATGTAGGATAAATCATTTCGCAAAAATATGTGTTAGATGATAAATTACATGTAAACATATTAATGTAACAAAGGTTTATCTGCATAAAGAGCTGCATTATTAACAAATATAAAAAGTAAACTCATACCTTCTCTCTTATTCACTGTACTTTGAATACTAATAGAATTTAAAATTGCAGAATCCAAAACTTGTGTTTCCTGAACATCATTAGAACCGACAGCATCATTCAAAGATACATACTCCCAAATTATTTTCTCAGCCAAATTGTTTTTACTGTCTAAAACGTCCCATCGAGTTAAAAGTTTTTCAAGATTGTATATTTCGTAGTCAAGATAATTTTTAAACTTTGTGATTGCTTTCCTAAAATGTATATTTAAATTTTATAAATTATTATTAATTGATTTGTAATGTCTTGTTTACATTTATTTATTTATGCTCTTATAACAGACGGCGAAACGTTGAGTAATATCTCAAAAATTACGCGTTTTTCCGGAAGCATTATTCCTCATGTTCAAACAAATCCTCAATTTTAAGTTGTTCTAAAACAATACAACAAGGTTTATTTTTACGTGGAATAACAATTGTAGCGTGTATCCAGTATTGACTATTTTGGTTACACATTATTATTGGTCTCCGGACTTTCTAACTGCAAGAACTAGTTCTGGTCCAATATATTCTGTAGATGATCCTCTCGGCTCAAGCTTATTTTGCAACATTTTGAAGTATACAAGACGCACACAAGTTGACGTATTGTTAATATATAAAAAAGTGAAATCACTCTATCATTTAATATTATTATGAAGCAATTTAATCGAGCCAAAAAAGCGTTATAAATATTACAAAATAGTTTTGAGCTGTTAAGTTCGATATATTGAAAAAATAGCTTGTTCAAGAAAAAATATATAAATGGCAAATATGTGAGTATTTTAATTGTCCAGAAACCTAATTTATAATTTTGTATTTCATTTTATGCATTAATTGGGCGAATTCGTTTAGGACAAAATGGCTGAAAATTGTAGCAATATTATGCAAATAAGATAGTATTATCACCTTTTGTTATGGTAATTTATTCCAATGTTATATAAAAGTTTATCGTAAAATGTAGGATTAATCATTTTATAAAAAAATTTATAAGAATGTAATGTAAATATTATGTAACAAGCGTTCCATTTTCTTTGTATCCCAAATTCGTTATTATAAAAGATAGAAAGTAGGTTAAATGGGAAAAGTTTATTGATATTTTTGAGAACTTAAGATTTTTTCAGATTTGATTTATCTCTCTTTAATACATTTTTTATCCCGTAAAAAAAGCAGTTATTTACCGTTATTTGTATTCGATAATTTACATAAATTTATGTTTTTTATGCGGTCGCTATATTTGATTTAGTATATGATAGCATTTTGTCCTCTTTTCAACAATTTTCTTTTTAAAATAAATACTTTTTATTAGCGGGCTTAAAAGAAGAGATAATTTGTATTTTTTAATATTATGAAATCAAAATAATTGGCATTACAATCCGGACAATTTAGTTTGTAAATATCCGATTTTGAAAATGTATTAATTTTAATTTTAGGTTTAAGATTTAATAAAAATGAACCTACATTATTTCTTACTTTAAAATATATTTTAGAAGATGTTGTACGAGATATAATTTTTGATATTTTGTTTGAAATATATCCAAAATATGTAATCGTTCCGTAATTTCCCTTTTTAAAAGGCCATCTATTTTGGCCAGACATTAAGAAATTTTAACATACGGTACTGTGAGCACTTAAGAGCTTATAGATTAAAACAACCAGATAAGTTACGTTACGCAAAACACCTCATTGACACCAAACACAAACCTACACTTAATAATTCAATTGAAACAACAGTGGAAGTACTTCATAGAAAAGGAAATGAAAAAAGATGCATATGAAATAAAGAAACACCTAAAATATGCTCAATATACAGTATTGAATGAACAACTAATCCAGGGAAGTTTAATTGTCTTAGATTACCTTTTGAACTAAATACCTATATAATACTAACCAAATATATTTTTCTAAAAAGAAGAATATTGCTTAAAAATGATTGGTTGTCAGCTTTATGAAGTGAAATTTATTTACATTTTTTAAAAAGATCCGTTAAACTTCTTTTTGCCTTGGAAAATCATATTGTCAGAGACCGAAAACAAGGTAGACCAGAATACATATTAAAACGCTTTGGAAGACAGTGGAAATTCAATATAAGTATTAATTATCTTTCCATATTTATTATGAATAATTTCCATAAAGCTAGAGTTGAAACAATTCATTTAATGAAATATTTTCTTTAATTTTACTAAAATGTTACATTCAAAAATAAAATTTACCGTTGAAATTAAATCACACAAGTCGATAAATTTTTTATATATCACTATCAAAAGAGTAAACTATATTTTTGAATATTCAGTTTATCGAAAACCAACACACATATGTGACTATTCATTATAAATCAAATCAACTCTTATGATATAAACTGGCAACTTATAATTCAATGATACTTAGAGCTTTCTCAGTATCACTAAATGTAGATGATTTTAAAAGGAAAATTAATATAATAGACCAACTCGCTATCTCTAATAACTATCCATTATATCTAATAAATAGGTTTATCAATAAAACAAAGGAAAATGTTGCCATTAACCATATATTCTTAATATTTGTAATATAGGTTCAATTTTAACCAAGGTAAAAACCAAATAATTTTAAATAAAAAAAAAATAGATTTTATAAGTTAAATTGATCGGATTGTAATGCTATCTATATTGGCCAGTCCCTTAGAAATTTGAAATCAGATGTAGTGAACACTTACTTATTGATTAATACTACCAGGTAAATCACATTATGCCAAACACCTTAATGACATTCAACGTAAACCTATTTTTCGTATATGTGATAAGAAGCAAGAACTTGATTTTTTGGATGAATTTAAAATAAAGAGACATCTACGATATCCTCAATATAAAGTAATAAACGAACAAATAAATATGGGAACTTCATCTTTATTAGATTACTTTCTATATTAAATATATAATATTAACCATATGTTTTAGAAAATGAAGAATATTAATGGTTAGAAAATGTATAATACAAAATCAAGTATGTATGTGAAGTGCCTGTCAATTTCCTTAAACTTATCTGACGATGCGAAAAGTTGAAACAATTGTCATAATTACTATTGTAAAAGGTATTAAATCTACCTTGGGTGCTTTACATATAAAATTTCATTACAAAATACAGTGTTTTTCGGTGATTGTTTATTAATTTTTTACCAGTTTTTCCGATTTATTTCAGAAACCAATAAATAAAATATCAAATCAGAGACTAAAACTTTTCCTATTCAATCGAGTTTCTATTTTTTACGTTAGCGAAGAACTATATATATAACCCAATTTGGAACACACTGTATTTTCCCAATATTTAAACTATTTCTTGTTAGCTGCTTTGTTAATAAATAATTAACATTTTCGCCTATTGAAAAATGTAACTGAAAACCTCTACTTCTGCATAATTTATATCATTTCTTTTATCAAATGCTCATTAATTTTTCAACGGACACATCTTGAACACTAAAACGACACTCATCATCAAAAGAAATCCAATATATATGAATTTTTTACCGAGAAATTGCTATGATTATTAGAAAATTGGTGTAACCTATCTTTGTAACTTTTTTACCTTAATTTATGTTATTTGAAAATTATCACAAAAATATTTTAAAAAATCCAAAACGCTATTCTTTTATTAAATTAATGGGGTATAGTCACTGACTTAAATATGACTTCAGGAACTCTCCATTTAAGAAACTGATTGCGTTTTACAAAGAACAAATATTTTTATATTTACATAAAAACAATTTTGATATTCTGTTCATTTTTCATATTCAACAAAGGAGTCTTAGAGCTCTAGAAAATGAAATGATAAATGTATTTTTTGAAAGCCACAGCAGTAAGGATTCTCTAAGGATTTTTGTGTATCATGTCAGGCCATATTATGCTTGTATTAAGCTCAAGCCCATACAAACAAAAATAATTTTATTACGGCCGGAGTGCAATGAACACGGAAAGAGCTTTTAGGGAAAAATTGAAAAAAAAAAATTTGATTTGTAATTCATAAATATTCAAATGGGTTTCCTGGTTTAAAACATTTGTTCATTTCAGAGTAAGAGCAGGCGGGTTGAAATGGTTGGGTGATCTCGTCCCAACTTCTTCTCGATTTTGAAGCCTAAGCTACCAAGGCTATTCGGCGTTGTTTACTTAGATACTTATAAGTTAGGAAATTAATTATGATTATGTTAATTATCTGCTACTGGTAAGAAAATTAGTTCTTTAACGCATTGAGCACATTTCACGAAAGTTACAGTTTGATATTAGAGGAAGCACTTAAAAAACTGGCGATAAGCGTAAAAACGTTCACTACATATAAATTTGAATCGTGCAACGAAAAAGGGCTGTAAACATTAGTAAGTAGCTTTAAAGAGTTATGAAGGATTTCAGTAATAGTTGCTAAAAAATATTAAATAAATCTTGCCTTTCTCAATAGTTAAAAAGGTCTAAAGGCTCAATGTTGATTTTGTGAAGATGGACATTGGTGGTACGGTGATTGGCAGGAATTTTGGAAATAATGTATATTTCAGTTTTGGATACGTCGGTGAAAGATTAAAACCAATGAGTTCCTCTTGGGTGTTTAATGTATTGAGAGTACAAATTGCTTTTGGAAAGGCTCAATATATTCTATAATGATTGCCTTTCTGCTGTATTATTTGGTAGGTTCAACCATCTGTTCTTTAGGTGAAATAACAAATTTTGTTGTTATTTAAGAGATTGTGATGACAATACTTTAAACAAATATTTATGTTTACTAAAAAGCATTATTTTTCTAGTATATTTTTTATGTTATTGACGGCTCTGAATAGTTTCACCCAATAATTCAAATTTTTAAATAAGCTTTCATAGATAAAAGATAGTGCAATTACCAAAAACGGCTAAACCAATAGATAAAGATAACATTTTAGAAATACCTTTAATATCATTCAAATTTGCATATCAGCGGATGTATGGCAAAGCTATTTGAAAGACATTCAATAGAAAGAAAGAGAAACGTTACACATACCGATGAACCCCATCAGGGGAAAGAAAACCTGTATATACTATGTGCCCGTATACGAGACCAATTATATCGTTCATGCTAGGGTCAAATATGCTGATATTAATAGGTTATTTTTGGTTTACTTATACCAAATTAATATAATTTGTCTTAATTTTCGTAAAGTCTAGAAATAAGGTTATTTTTTCTGAATGGAAGATGAAAGTTAACAGGTGGTAAATGACAGTATTGTCAACCCAATCTGTACTTAATTAAAATAGTTATTACATCTAAAATTATTCTATTCTTTTCTAATAAAATTAATTGTACTACTTTAAGTATAGACAGATGTAGCTTTTAATGGCATGTGGTATATATAAGGGAATTCCAATAAAAGGGAGAGAAACCGTACATAGGAAAATGTTTCCTGAATCGAGCAAAAAGGGTTTTAGTCAATAATTTCAGTCTTTAGTTGGCTTAACATCGTGAAAACGCCACCGACACTGAAGACTTGCCACTTGGAAAAAATCGAACATTCATTCACTTTAAGTGCATCAAAAGGTTTAGGTTTTGTTGGCCAAATATTTAATTTGCGTTTAATTAAAACCCCAAACATAAATTACCAGAGTAATCCTTGTCTGGGGTGAACTTTAATTCTGGTTTTCTTTAGAAGCGATTGCTGCTATGAAAGCTCTGTTGGGTTCTATTAATGTTATGTTCGACGAAGTACTCAAGTAATTTGTCTTTTGTGGTATAAGTATAATTAATAATAATCTTATTTAAAGCACAAAATTGACTATTTTACATATTTATATGAATGAAGGGATACTATGGTGTCTGTCCACATGCGTAGAGAATATTTGAAAAGACATAATTTAATTTCTAGGACATAAACTACGAGAGAGCGAATCATTATCTCCTTTTAGAAGATAAATTGTTAAGTGGGACTCGATGTTTGGCACCAGTAGGAATAAAATCATGAGATAATATTTATACACAAACTAAAATAATATTTAAAAAGCCACAGTAAACAAAGGAAAAAATATTGATGACATATAAAACGTCCAAATCATCAAATTATTTGAAAATTATTATAGTACAATTTCGAACAAAGTAAGAATAAGCACATTAAAATAATGGAAGTGGGTCGATAACTTTGAAGCATGCACTAGATACTTAACACTGAATAAAAATATAACCCATTAATATAAATGTATCTAACTGCGCATGTTCAGAATATTTGGGTTAGGCCATCAGGAACATAAAGAAGAAATTTTCCGTCCTAATCTTCTAGGCAGTATAGCCAAACATAGGGAGAGATCGCATATGCAAAGTTACCAACCCATCAAGGAAGTAATGGAAGAGTGGCTAAATCCTCATCTGGGAGCTTAAACTGTTACACGGATAGCTCTCGAGGATTTATATTGGTATCTGGCTTTAGGTAAACACTCGGTTGCCATACTTAAGGCAGCAAAGAGGAATTGGCAGCAAAATGTATAAATTTTACAATTAGAACAGTTTGTTGCCCTTCTGCGTTGTTAGGTCATGGAGAAAAAGTGAAGGATAGAGACAAGCCAAGCAACGAATTGTCCGCTTAGATCCAACTAATTCTAGATGGCCACTAGATAAATCCAGATAGGAACTGCAGTTAATCGTGAATTACTGAATTGTAGGATTACATGGAAGTTGGGTACCCCATGATTTCCAAAGAACGGCATAAGGAGGTCAATTTAAAGCAGGACCAGAACGATTGGAATTAGGAAGAGGCGAAGACTGGACACCGTGTTTGTTGCTGTTTAAATATTTACTGATTAAGAAGTATTGAGTATCCTTATTTTTATATGTCGGAAACAATTTTTCCAAATTCATCTCTAATTTCCTATAATGAATATCCCGAGTTGATTTGCTTTTTAATCCCTTTCTTGATGAAATACAGGTATTTGGTTGCTTTATTGTTTGTGTAATTTCAGCGATGGAAACTACACAGAAGGTTGCTTTTAATTGTATTTTCTTTCCTCAAGCTGAGAATATGCGTCCACTGCACTAGATAGTTTTAATGAGAAACTGTTTTGATTTTAGAGGTGGATTTTCTTTATTATAACTAGAACTCACAATTTTTAATTAAAACTACATCAAGCTGCTTTGTGTATCGTATGAAAATTGATAAGTTTTTTTTTCTACCTTTTCCCTTTGTTCAAGGAATATTATTACAATGTTAGGATTACAAAGGAGCTCTAATCAACAGTCATTGAGGACAATAAAATAGGAAGTCATATCGGTTCAATCATAAAAGTAAGTATTTAAACAACAGAAACGAAATTTTTGATAGTTATTACGCATCAAGATTTTATGCTTGAAGAATGTCAATTTACAATAATGTATATATTAGAAAACAATTTGGTGTCGGCATGAATTATAGCTTAGCAATAAGCGTTTTTTTTTGTTAATTTAAAGTAAAGCGTAATTTTAACATGTCATAAATTTCCAACTAACTGCACGCTCTTCGGAAAATATAAATGGTCCTCTTTAAACTAACATGACCTAAAATTGCATCGTGAATCGACTATACGCTAGATAGATGACTACAATATATATTACAACAACTATGCCACTATTAATCTAAAAGGAAAATATTTGTACGCCACTTCAGTTCTTCGATCAATCATATATACAATTTTCAATATCTTTTTCTGCAATAAATATATATAAGACTAATCTTGTAATCTTTCTTACGACATTACAGGAAGAGGAACTTTCACAACTGTGTCCATATCCATGTCCTATATCAGGATTTGAGCCAAGGACACCCCTGAATTGGTGGTCTGATTTTTTTAAAAAAGTAAATTACAGGCTAAACAGGACAAACAACAATTATAGATAGAATCTACACTGCAACATCAGGTAAGACAGATTTGGACATTTATCTTTTTGTAATAAGTAATGGTTGCACATCGTAAGGTTTATAAGGTAATTCCAATAAATATATTACTAAAGATAAATTTAAAAATGAGCAAAATCCCATTACAAACAGTCCTCAATAAATGTAAAATTTTACCTATTTCGCCATGATTATCCCTTGATACAAGTTTGCTTGGACGTTTCAAATATTACAGAGCTCTACATTTCTTTGAGTTTGACCCAGTGTAGCTCAGCTTTAATAATTTAATGTATAATCAAAAATTTGTTGTAGCCGAGAGGGAAGTAACTTAACTTTGTTGAAATAGAAGTTAGAAGGAAGTGGAATTGATTCAAATAATTCTTATGAACTCGACATTTTATTGAAATCCCGCCGTATACCACAAATCCATAAAAGACTTGTTAATTCTTTATTGCACAACTTTGATTTCTTTTAATCAACTCTTTAGGTTTACGATATCGTAATTTTCTTGAATCTTAAACTCTTGTATTTCCATAGGACTACTTAAAGATAAGATGAAGATAATTTATTTAAGACTTTGGTCGTAATTTTAACTGTCAGTTTATATACAATTACTTTTACGAAGTTAAAGTAGTTCGCACTGTTGAAAGTTTAAAGTAAAGTTGAAACAACAGAAGTATATGTCGGTTAATTAAAAAACGTAATCAAAAAGTTTTAGCCGAAGGTAAATATTGGCAGAAGTAGAAGTTGGATGAAGTTAAATAATGCACTAAAAAAATACAACTACACTTAACTGTTGGTTTATTAAAATTGGTAACTGATGTTCGTATTTAAGAACTTTTACCAAATTTTAAAATGTTGAATGATCTTACAAAGTCCATTCACCAAATTATAAATATGTTATAGAAGTATATTCGCCAATATTTAGAACATTGAGGATTACCGAATGGTAGAACCAAAAATTGCGCAAAATAAAAAATGTAAAATATTTTGATTAATATGTGAATACCCACATTAATATAGCAACATGTATTGATTTATATTATAACATTACTATGATTATTATATTCGAAAAAGATATAGTTTACTAAATAAACAAAACTAAACAAACTTATTTTAACATAAACACTAATCGAATTCCCAAGTAAAAAGTTTTGATTGATTTGTGAAGTTTTAAAATTTTCTAGTTCTTTGATTAATTATCCAGTGCGCTGGGTTATTTTTGTACGTATTGATAACGAAGCATGAAATAAATATTTTGATGAATCGTAGAAGTTAAATTTGTCATTAGTCATCTATTTAGACATAAGTCAAGATTACAATTGATTTATTATGATCGGTGCATTTTAAACATGAAAGTATTGCCAGGTATACAATTTAGAAAATAAATATTCTATTGATGTAATGAACGAGAAAGTTTTTATGTAAATAATACAGGGAATAATTGATAGCTTTATAACCAGTTGATAAATGTTTTATAAAATGGGATAGTCTGGCTTTTTAATTAATAGTAATTATTTTTCTGGAAAACTGATAGTAGATTTATAAAATTAAATTTTAAAAAGTACAGTATTGCAAGCATTTCAGCTTATTTTTAAAAAAGGTTAAGAAGTTCTCGAATATTAATAATAAAAGTTATGTAACAATAATCTAGGAAATTTGTTATTTTGTGGTTAAACTAGGATAAAAAGTTTATTTTTTGTTATTGCAATAAAAAAAATTAATTCATATGTTAAAAAATTGGAAAAAAATTTAGTGAGTTTTATTATAAATTATTCATTTATATTTTTAAATATTATTAAAACACTATTTACTATTTTTTTTCTAAAGACGTATTCTTAGATTTAAATAAATTAAATAAATTGGAATTGCTATATTTTACAATTTAATTCCAAAATAACGGTCAGTGTCATTAAAGGTTGAACGTAAGAAGAAATGTGTATGAAATTTGAAAGTTACCGTAAGACAGCGAGTGAGAGGTTCTTGAAAGTAGTGAAGTGAAGTGTGGTATTATAAAATGACATGCTGGATAAAAACTAAACGAAAAAGTATGGAGGAAAAAAAATGAAATCGAACCACTCAGCAGCATTCAATCGTAAAATCCAACCATAATGTTTACAACATAACAATTTTTGGCACCAAAACGTAACACACGTGGTTTGATTGAGTGACAGATCGAATTATTGAAAAAGAGTCAAATTCACTCATCAAAGAAGAGTTCAATGATCAGAAACTAAGAGTCATAGGCCCGGTATGAGATGGTCTCATGATAGAACAATATTTCAAAATTTTCGAATCGGAGTTGCTTGATATTTGGAGAGAGGTACGCGTAAAAAGCAAGTCGTCCGAATGCTAACTGGTGGATCTACTGGGCGCTGCAGACCTGCGCCCCTAAAGCCGTCCCTCATATTGATTTGTTCCTTACACCCCGCGTCTCGCGCTTTTTACACATCCAAACTGTGCCCGCGCCGTGCACTATACGGACCGTTTGTTGCTTAACGCTAATGTACGGACTTGTAGCATTACTATATTTTTCGATAAGCTGCTCTGTAGCCGCCTGCAGATACGAACACCACTAACCAAATTTTACTAATTGAAATATCATTCGTCACTGAAAATGGACTTCTCCATTACTGCCAGTAGCAATTAGATTTCAGTGTACTAGTTATTACTTTCGCTTTATCAATTTGTATTACAGATATAGTTCAGCTAAACAGCAATTTGTCTTAATAATATACATAATCCAATAAATATAGTAGTAGAAGTAATGTTATAGTACACGCAGGGGCAAAATACTTGGGAGTGATCTTTAACCACAAACTATACTGGAACAAATTAATTAATAGAGGAGCAATTGTAATATACGGATTCAGTTGGTTCGGTTATATAAAAAAATTACTTTGCTATTATAAAAACTTACTCTACTAAACAACTGTCTTCATTGCTGAAGTGCTCTAAGTTCAAGCTCAAGTTTTTGAGATACAAATAACATATTATATATGGTTTTTTATACTTTATGCAAGTTTGTACGCAATTTTAAATTAGAGAAAATCTATGTTTTTTACAATCATTCTTACTCGAATGTAAAACCGCTTGTCTATACTGAAGAAAGGTTTTTTTCCTGGAAACTTGGTGATGATATCATTTTGTGTCCATTTATCGATTTAACCTGTTGCGGGGGATTTATTTAGAACCTACTGTTAAGTATTAAGTGGAAAAATTCTAAATGATATTCCTAGTATATGGAAATATTGAACATTTTTCCTTTTGGTCGGTGTTCAATTTTATTCCGTTGACATTCGAACTCTGTGAGTCGTAGATGTAACCTTCGGCACTAATTTCAAGTGTTTTTTGTTGGGATGCCTTTTCAAAGTTTATCAATTATTTTTAGGCATCCGCATATGAAAAATTCCCGTGTTCTGCCCTTCGAGTCAAATAGTATGGAGTTGGTGGTTACGTAACCTTTTTTCTTCACTATGGAATGCTAGAAGCTCAGATAATGATCCCATACCTCTGTTTTAAAAGGAACTAAGTGCAACGATGAAGTAAGAATTTCAATATCAATGTGTGGCAACAAGAAAAATTTTAATTTTAAAATAATTCATTTAATTCCAAGTTCTAATCAAATATCTGCAAAAAAACTTAATTCTCAATATATAGCAACAATAGCTTTCATTTTAATTCTAAAGTATTAAATTTCAAAATCGCATCATAATATTAATGTACTGATTTATATAAATAAGTTAGTTGTGTAGACAAAATAGTCCAAATGGTTAGGGGTTTTAATTTAGCAATATTATCATCATTTTCTATTTTGATTTGTGATATCAAAGAAAAAACCCAGCCCAAGAATCTAATTTTAAACGATCACCTACTACTCTTACATTTTATTTCTGTACGTCTAACTCTCATAATTCATATTCCAAGTCATAATTTTCCAGTAATTGATCAGCTCAATGGTGTCAGTAACCTTCGAGAACAGTGGTAAGATCCTTCTAGTATTTAAATAAGGCAGGGAGTAGATATTTGTTTATCGTATTGGCAGCACTTTTCCAGCCCCAGCCAATTTGATATCTAATTTGTGCTTAGTTAGGTTTGCCATTTTACGATGAATAGACATATGCCAGAACAACGCTTGCAACTTGTACAAATCTATTTTAAAAACCATGGTTCAGTTCGTGAAAATTACCGTGCGCTGCGTTCTATAAATCGTCGATCGCAGTAAATAATTCGAATTGAGATGTATCGTTTTAACACCACTATTTTAATTGATAATTTTTTTTTCAAATCACGCATGATGTTATAACGAAACTAGTTTAATAGACGAACCATTAATTTTTATATGAATATCTTACAATAATTGAAACTATGTATTCGCGAGATGAAGATATTGCTGATGTGGAAATTAGTATTGAAGACAACCCAATTGAGTCGATTTTTCACCGTGCACAGAAATTGGAGCTTTGGTCATGTATTTTATGAAAGATTTTATGGTACAATCCTGGTTAACGAGTTTACAAGATCCATAAATGTATAAGGATTTAAGTCGCATGACCATCGTATGCTTCGTACTTTCGGACATTTGGTGAATAGATCTTAAACGAGATTGTCCTCATTTTCACTACAAATGATGCTCATTTTTAGTTGAATGACTACATCAATAAGCAAAATTGACGTATTTCAAATGAAGAAAATCTACAAATCCTTAATGAGACACGTTCACATCTAGAAAAAGTTACTGTTTGAAATACTTTCTTCCTTGAAGGAATCGGATTATTCGTCTATATTTCTTCAAAAATGATATTGGCCAGTAAATACAGAGCGCTGTAGATCCACGATCACTATCTTTTTCCCCTGATTAAATGACATAACGTAGAAGATCTATGGTTTTAGTAATATATCATAAACAATTAATTTATTGAACAAAACAATCGATCAGCTTATAATTTTGCTTAACGGATCTACGAGTTGGCCTCCCAGACCGTATGACCTAAGATCTTTAGACTATTTCCTTTGGGGATATGTGAAGTTTATAATCTACATCGATAAATCAGAGACGATGGACAACTTGTACGACAACATTATCCACGTTATTGGCGATATATGTCCCCAGTTGTTCGAAAGAGTAATCGAAAATTGAACTTTCAGGTCGAATTTAATCGAGTCAGCCGCTGTACCCATTTGCCAGAAATTATATTTAGACTCTAATACCATACATTTATTTTTCATATAAAGCAAAAATCACGACCATTTCCACGATTTTTATGTGTTTTGCTTCGTTTAAAATTTCTGTACCTCTAAAAACATCCTTTATTAAACATATTCACTATTTGTTAGTAGGAAAATAATTTTTGTAACAATATGCCTCCTTCTTTGTGAGTAAAAACTGTAAGAACAAAGGGTTTTCTTGCTTTCTAGAATACTTCGAGAAACAATATGGAAATATGTTCCTTAACTCACCAAACTTATAAGTTTAAAATAGGTACTAAGCTATATGCAACATTAATAAGAAACCTTTAGGGACTTCTGTAAAAAGAAGAAGAACCAATTTTGTTAGGGCAAAATGCGTCTCCAGAATTATATTCAGATTTAATAAGTATTTCTGATAGAATTTCATAGAAATTTATTTCTTTTCAGCAGCCTGGCATGAAAGAAAGTTGGCAAGGAAAATACTGGGAAAAATTAATTACATCTACTAAGAATTACTTATTAACGCTTGTGATTTCAGTTGTGCTCATTGACACAAATCGTTGGTAACCATTGACTACTGCAGTATATGTTTAAGATATAAAAGAATGGATCAAATGGAAGCTAGTGCTTTGAAGAGTAGATATAAATTGAGAAGATATGAATAGTGAATTCGAAGTGAATATTTAAGTGCACTTTAGCTTCAAAGAATGGTAAGAAGTTTTAAATGAATGTATTCGAAATATGCATGAGCTCTGAGAACCACCTTCCATATAGTGTACCTTCCAAAATGCTCTTTAACTAATTCCACAATTCTTCTAACACGTACAAAAAAAAATAATAATAATAATAATAACGTATTCCTGGTAAAGTTCTCCGCTGTGTTTGTTGAGGTTTACGTAGTTTACCGATGTAAATAGTGTGAAATCGTAGCCAAAGTGCCGGAAACCGACAAGTTTCCTGAATCGTTTTGTTCCTCGTCGCATAATATCGAATCGAGACAACTAGAGTAGCATGACAAAAAACTTTAACCGTTCTAAAGCCCGCCGAAGTTGGTTTAGTAAATTGAACACATCTTATCTGAAATCGATTTAACGGAATCTTAGTATTATTCTTTGATAATTAATAGGATTTGAAATTAATTTAATAATAAAAAATGGCGGAGAATTTTCGATCTGTTTAAAATATTTTAGGCGGGGATTGAATAAAGGTTTTTTTGTCGCTTAAGTACTTAAATAGACTTAATTCGCAGAAAAAAGTTTTCTTTTCGGGATTTTATTAAATTTCAGTGGAGCCTCTAAATGTTACTACTCACTTTGCCTGATGTTTCAAAGGGACCTCACCTTTGAACTTTATCCTTTGTTTTAATGCATGTCTCCTGCTGGTGTTCGTGATCAGGATGGTCCCGATGGGCTTCGCAGGAATTACAAAAATTTTCTACTGATACAATATAAACCAAAAAACAGTTTTACAATAAGAATATACATTTTAAAAATCTTTGTAATAACACCAAAAAGTTCAAATGATCTTCTTTTGTTTTGGAAATTTATAAAATTAGGTTTTTTTTATGTTTTTTTTTATTTTCCACAGCATTTTCGCTTTATCAACAGTTTGTTTTCAATTTGAAACTACTGTTTTAATAACAATTTGTGAAATTAAATTTTAGATATCATCCAAATACTAAATTGATTTTTATGGAATGTTATCATTAATATGCCTATTCCATACCGATATCAAAAACAACGAAAATGATTAATGAATTTTTAAAATATTTTTTTCATATTTTATTAATAACCTATTACACATAACATTATGCAAATAGAAATTATAAAGACAAAAAAAACTATAAAACATTATCATGTCAATTGTTCTATGTGGAAAATGTTTCATAAATAATCATTAATAAATATTTTATTATATGTAGGGCGATCATCATGTATTACCAAAACTTGAAACATATTTCTGAGCTGGAAAATAAGTGCTAAAGCAGTGACATATATTTTTTGGAAGAATACAAAAAAAAATGAGTATGGTCTCCATAAAACACACACAGTTTATTTTTTTTTCTGTTATTAAAAAGAATCACGAGGAGTTTTAAAAATTGCACGATATTTTCTATTTATTTCGGAAAATAATAAAGATACATCAAAACTGAAATAAATAATAAAATGCTAATATTTATCTTTATTTAACCTGCTTTGAATGTTTTATAATACAAGCACCTTCAACTCTATGTAATATATACAGAGTGGGCCACTTAAAACAGTCCACCTTGATATTTGGCAGTATTCATTACATTCTAAGAAAACGCTGAAACATTTCTATTTTTATTCCAAAGGGGACATTTTCACGATACAAACATTTGTTATATGTCAAAACCCTCCCTTCCACATTTCCAGCCTCTTATTTTTAAATGGGGAATATACCATGTATGGCACATTAATAAAAAGGTATTGCGATGAACTAATCAGCCATATGATCATCCATAACTTTTCTTTCGCTATTAACCCTATGTTTTTAAAAAATGTCGTAATTTAATTAATTTTTAAGAGGTATTGGACTTTTTTTACATAGTGTTAATATCGAAAGAAAAGTTTTAGATCATTATATGGCTGACTAGTTCATCGTAATACCTTTTTAATGATGTGCCATACGTGGTATATTCCGTATTTAAAATTAAGGGGTTGGAGACGTGGAAGGGAGCGAGTTGACATATGACAAATGTCTGTATCGTGAAAATGTGTCCCTTTTGGAATAAAAATCGACGTGTTTCAACATTTTTCTAAAAATCTAATGAATACTATCAAATATCAGGATGGACTCTTTTGAGTGGTCCACTCTGTATAATGTTAACACATTTAATTTTATAAAAAAAAATTATATATAAAAACTGCCAAAAAAATTTATTGAGTACAATTTTCCTGAAATCGAAAAATGTATAGTAATAAAAAAGAATGGTTACAACCGATTAAGGGAAACAAAAATCTACAATCCCCATTCTTTCGTTCATAAATAAATCAAACACACAAAACGAAAGATAAAAGGTTGGAGATTAGGATATTAATCAACAGTATATAAACAAAAGCTTGGCCTTAGGCGTGGATTAAAATGTGTTTTCATAAGACCAGGTTGAGTGCTAACCTTTTCGTGCAAAATAAAAAACGATATATTTGCTCGCTTGCCACACAAAATATGCTAATTTGCTATTATCACGCTCTTTAACTGGCCTACTCAGTAAACTTTTAGGTTTTTTTCGGTTATTAAGGTTATATAAGTCCTGCAAAAAAAATGAGACCAACTTAAATCAGAAATAACCTCCCGGAAATGATATCATTCATTGTCATACTCAAAGTTGAGCAAATCAGATTAAAATTAAACGCGACATATGAACACGGCTAATAATACTTGCGCTGAGATCGTCTGAGAAGCGAAGTACATCCATAGAAAATTTATTTTTATTACTTATTTGTAAGTAAGTATAAGTCATGGAAAACAATTCCATTCTTAATTATTAACAGCGTTCAAGACTAACTAACTAAGTCTATGTAAATATTTACATTAAATGAGAGAGACAGGGCCTCAACCGGTTTTGTTTTATTTGTTCATGGCTCTCCTCTCTTCGTACTGAATAATGAAACCGATTCATTGAAAATGTCTGAAGCAATCTATATATCAAGAAAGACTGGAAATTATTAATGAATATCCGCCATAAAGTTGAGATGTGGTTCCAACTAGTGTGTTTACAAATGATGAAAGAGTAGTCAATTTAATTGTAAACTTATTGTATTTTTCCATGGCAATAAATACATAATCTGCACTTTAGTAGAGGTCATAAGTTTATAGTGTTAAGAGCCTGGTTAATAACCCAGGCTGTTACAGTTTATGATGGATCTCCCAGATAATACAACAATCATTATTTATGCATTTATTGCATACATAGGGGAACTTTTAAGTTTGAAATTGAAAGTCCAAAACCCTTTTAGTGAAGCGAACTTTTCTCCTCAAAGAATTGAAAGTCCAAAGCACTTTTAATGAGATGAACTTTTCGGGTCCAAAATGTCCCTTCTTTTGTCTTAGAGTCTCTGAGACCCTTTTAGTTGGGTGAATTTTTTTCCTCCAAAATTTTTTCTACTTTACCTCGTACCACTTTGCTCGTAAAGATGAATATTTTTGGTAAACAAAACGAAAAATTTCCCAGGTCACTTCAAGGTAAAACGACTCGAATTTTCTCAAAATTCATACAAAATTACGACAAGTCGACGCGAAAAAATCACTATTTTTGATAAAATGAGCTAAAAAATGCCCATCAGTAAATCAGTTTTTCTGAAGCATTGTCCTCACCCTAAACCCTCTCTACCCTAACGGCCCCGTAAACTTGTTGAGTTAGGGGAACAATCTGGAAAAAATTCTCTCTTGGGAACGTTTCAATGTGTCAAATAGCTCTTCTCGTTTTTTCATTATATCTTCCTTATTTTTAACCTAAATTCGTTTGGAAATATCTACAAAACCTGATGCGATCGAAGGCAACGAAAAGGCAACCTCATTAGCAGAAGTACGGTTTGCAACCAGGTACAATAGATTAGAACCAGTACTTAGAATAACCAAATTTTCAGTCAGAATACTAATAATATAATGGGTACCCCAACACTTTTTTTTTTATAAAACTGTAGAACTATGCCGACATTTACACGCAGTAAGACTTAACTTACAGCAGTTAATCAGAGCATAAATTAGGTTAGATACTTAATAAGGTTAATAATCGACTAATGAACCTAAAAAGACATCTTCATATAACGGAAACAGCCTCTTACATAAACTTTGCTGGTAATGCTATAGACTTATGGAGCTACTAGTCTCTCTACAGGAAACAAACTTCTTCAAAGACCTATAGTTAACAAACCTCTTCAAAAACGTAAACATAAATAGAAAAATAGTTTACTTAGTCGATATAGTTGCCATGAATTGGTTTTGATAATTAAGATCCTAATTAAAGAATTTTTGTGATAATGATTTTGAGATTTATTGTGCCTACTAAAAATATTCGTTAATGATGTATATTCACAGTAAAAAACAAGAAGAAACTCCAAGAAAACGTAAAAATTTGGAAAGACATTGTTAAAGAGGATACAAACAAAACAAAGATATCGATAATAAGAGACAAAAATATTAATACTAAAATGGAAATAATAAATGTTCAAATAGATATATAAAAGAATATAAATATCTAGAAACAACATTGGAAGAAATTGGTAAACAAGAAGGTAAATGAAAAGAAATCAACAAAACTCTAATACTACTCGATAAATAACTCCTTCTTTAAAAAAGAAAGAAAATAATGGAGGAAAAAGCTGATCCACTAATAGTAACAGTCTGGAAGTTCAACCGCGTTTTGAATGTTTAGTATTGCGAAGGAAGCTAGTGAGATCGAGAAATGACCAGAAAATGGTGATACCCATTACCTTGAGCTTAGAAACCAATTCTCAGCAAGAAGTAATCAAAAGAAAATCAGTGACCACGTTAGTAGCTCAAACATAGTTTAACTTCTACGGGAAAAATAATTTCAGAGCAACATCCAACGAAAATATTGAACGATATCCAAGTGCAAGAAAACATAAAAATATCGTTCAGAATCGAATAACGTCAGTTTCCACATCGCAAGAAGTAGAAGGAGAGTTCTCGGTAATGACTCAGTAAATGATCAGATACTATATTTGTTTTGCCTGTATTGTCATTCGCTGTGCAGCCGTGACAGCGGATAGACGTGCCGAGAACAGAATAGTGTGTTTATTTTTAGTAAATAAAAGTGCGTAGAAATACAACGTGTGCAGACAGTGACTGATTAGTGTAATAGTGCAAACATTCAGAATTTGAAGGAAAAGGTGCGCCCTACCACAGTTCCTACCCCTCAGAGGGAGGAGCAGCATTCAACTGTCTACTCAAGGAGGCTCAAAGAACGCCTAAGGGCTAAATTCGATGCAGAAAACCAATTAAAGGAACCGACAACGAGTCTACAAGAACCCAGGAAAATTCACACGGGAAGCCAATCTCTAAAGTTCAAAGCTAAGCTCCGGAAGAAGCCAGAGACCCACCCCAACACCGGTAAGGTAGTCATTACCGTTACTAACCCGATAGATGAGGAGAAAACTTCTACCCATTACACCACAGACCCTGGCCAAATTTGCCCTGAAAAAGAAAGTACGGAGAAAGCAAATATAGTAAACCGAACGTCCAGGATCAAAATCCAGGAATACACCATCCTACCTAGAGAAAAGGAAGAGTCCAGCAGCCTGGAAACATCTACCACATCAAAATCTGAAGGCCACTCGGAAAGTACGTGGAACAGCTCCACGTCGCCCGTCCAGGCGGCCAAGAAACAAAAGGCCCAGCAAAGTGCGGAGAACTCCCGCGGGACTCTCAATGAAGAAAGTGTAGCGAAAGCTGTTAACGACTTCGCCCAGAAATTAAACAAAATCGATTGGGAAAGTGTGGAGAAAACTAACAATCTCCGCATACGGGAAAGTGCGGAGATAACCGAAAGACCCAGCGCACGGGAAAGTGCGGAGAAAACTAAAAATCCCCACGGACGGGAAAGTGCGGAGAAACCTAACAGCCGCAGCGCACTGGAAAGTACGTGGAACACGGCCTACCAAGACGACTGCGTAACAATGCCCAAAACCAACAAAACAGCCAGTTCTACGGACACCGGACTAATAAGAAGGTCACCCTCCACGCTCAAAGGAGGAAAAGCAGTCAACACCAGAACATTAGACTGTGGACAAACACAGGTCACTAAATCATTATGGCTCCGCGAATTCATCACAACAAGCCCAAGACGAGTGAATCAAACAGGCAACACACCAGAGAAAGGAGCCATAGAGAAGTCCCCCGGAAAGACAGAAGGGACCCAATCCCAGGATACTATGCCATCATCGAATCGCGCACAACATTGGGCGGGAGGCAAAATCACGACGAAAGAGACCGCAACCCCCAGTCGCACCCACCCCAACATAATAATGCATACTCGCACGTCGATCACAGAGGAGGAATCCTCAGAGGAGGAACCCTCTGAGGAGGAAATGGAAGTAACACAACAAGAGGAAGACACCATAGACAATGACCCCCTCAGGGAACAGTACTCCCCCAACAGCGACTTCAGAAGACTCAACGCTAGGAAGACAGTATTACAATCACAAATGGATATCATAGAAACGGTAACACAGGTCGAAAAAGAGAACGACGAATTCATTGCCCCCAAAAAGAGCATGAACCTCAGAGCCCTGATACAGCAAAAGGCGAAAACCTCCCTCATTACGAATAACAGATACCAAGTCCTGGTCAACCACCCAGATTCGGCTAAAGCCGCAGATGACACCAACCCCAGCACTAGCAGGGAGGAGAACTTAACACAAACGGTCAAAAAACCCCCAACAACAAAGAAGAACACACAGACGAGGCAACCTAAGAAACAACCGTGCCCACCGATAGTGCTGGACGGGACAGTCTCAGACAGCAAAGGACTCAGGGATGAGCTAAAAAAGGCCATAAAAGGGAACATCTCCTTCAAACACACCAGAAACTCATGCATTATCCACCTAGAGGAGGAGGAGGATCGTACCTGCCTGCTGCAGCACCTAAACGCAGGCAGGGTCCCGTACTACACCTACACATCAAAGAAGGAAAGAAAACACGCCTTTGTCCTTAGGGGGATGGCAGAGAACACAACAATAGAAGACATCAAAGAGGACTTGGTGCAAAGCTATGAAATAGAACCTACTGAAGTGTTCAAGATGAAAACGCTGGGAAGACCCCTCTTCCTAATAACGACAGACCCAGCAATCACCCTGGATTATCTCAACAAAAATGCCAGGGTGATCTTGTACACAAGGGTGACCTGGGAGTACCGTAAAGCAACACGAGCAATCATCCAATGCCACAACTGCCAGGCGTGGGGGCATGCGACAACCAATTGCAACCGGACACCGAGGTGCCTGAAATGCGCGGAACCTCACAAAACGTACCTTTGCACCAAGTCCAGGGAGACACCAGCTAGATGCGCAAACTGCAACGGACCACACCCTGCTAACTCAACAGAGTGCGGGGTCTACTGTAAAAAGCTGGAATATCTACAAAACAAAAATCAACCAGCCAGAACTAGATACATAGCAGCACCAGCCCCTACTAGAAACGCATGGAATAGTACAGCCAACCGAGGCCCCGCGGCCCAAGAGAGGTTCCCTACACTAAGCGACAAGGAGGACTTCCCTCCCCTACGAAGGAAGTCTATCCCAACCCAGATCCCTACCCACAGCAGCGACAGAGACACGAACACCTTCCAGGAGGCCAACGCCGCCTTTACTGAACTAAATGAACTAGTTGATCTAGGTGAGTTAACGAGAGCGGTCACGGACCTCAATAACAAAATTAAAAATGTAGTAACAACCTCGAAATTTTTACGACTTACAATGACTTTGTCTGTGCCCTGAATGAGTACAAATTCAGGAAGTAAACTCAGATGCCCAAAATGCAAACGCACCCATAACCATCGCGTCCTGCTGATGCGAGTAGCGACATAACAGACCCGGCGCTGGAGCTGAGCCAGGTCGTTACTGCGGCTAGAGGTTTTGGGTCTAAGTACTCAAGACTTCTGGTCGGACGGACGACTGAACGGTGGGCGTTCGGTCCGATGGGCGGGAGCAGTGACCAGATATAAAAGTCGGGTACCTGTGCCCGCCGGTCGGACTGAGCGCTAGACGCCTGGTGAGGCAAAATGTAATTTTTCAACTTTAACGTGCATATCGCAAACTTTAACTTTAACTTTAACTTTAAAAATGTCTTTATTATATTTTTAATTATTATATTAGACAAACAGGAAGTGTGGTAATATCGTAGGGACGTGTCCCTTCCGATAAGGCGCGGACGCATAATGCTCCGGCACAGGCTCTTGAATACCCCCTTGTTCCTGCTAGCCTTTCTATGTTTTTCGCCCTTGCCCTTACTCCTTACCATAATTGGTATCATTAAGAGGATATTTGTTAACGAAAGCGGTCCTGACCTCATTTATGTACTGATTCCCTTACTACTGCTCTATCTGATCTAAACCCTGAAAAATTGAGCACAAAAAACAGGAAGGCCTCAAAATTGGTGGAGGCGTATAAGCCGATCGGCAACCAACTCATCGCATCCTGCCTTCTGTCTCTTTTCCTGTATTTCGGTACTTTTGGGATCCTGGTTTTGTCCACATTCTAAAATTCTTGTTTTGACTGCTTTGCCTCTCTTAATCTGAGAGGGCGACATAATTATCGTGCCGGTGTCCATATCTTCGTCTTTATTCTTCACGTCCACCGCTGGTGCGTTTCCGTCTATCGTAATCGTTTTCCACGAGCTTTCCCATGCGCTCGGTCTTGGTGCTTTCTCCACACTTTCCCAGTCGATGTGGTCGAGCTTTTTCGCGAAGTCTGCGACTGCTTTCTCCACACTTTCTTTTTGATGTGCTTGTTGTGTTTTCTCCGCACTTTTCTGGGCCTTTTGTTTCTTGGCCGCCTGGACGGGCGACGTGGAGCTGTTCCACGTACTTTCCGAGTGGCCTTCAGATTTTGATGTGGTAGATGTTTCCAGGCTGCTGGACTCTTCCTTTTCTCTTTCTAGGAACTGTGGTAGGGCGCACCTTTTCCTTCAAATTCTGAATGTTTGCACTATTACACTAATCAGTCTCTGTCTGCACACGTTGTATTTCTACGCACTTTTATTTACTAAAAATAAACACACTATTCTGTTCTCGGCACGTCTATCCGCTGTCACGGCTGCACAGCGAATGGGTGCATTCCGCAAAGGCAGGATGCGATGAGTTGGTTGCCGATCGGCTTATACGCCTCCACCAATTTTGAGGCCTTCCTGTTTTTTGTGCTCAATTTTTCAGGGTTTAGATCAGATAGAGCAGTAGTAAGGGAATCAGTACAAAATGAGGTCAGGACCGCTTTCGTTAACAAATATCCTCTTAATGATACCAATTTATGGTAAGGAGTAAGGGCAAGGGCGAAAAACACAGAAAGGCTAGCAGGAACAAGGGGGTATTCAAGAGCCTGTGCCGGAGCATTATGCGTCCGCGCCTTATCGGAAGGGACACGTCCCTACGATATTACCACACTTCCTGTTTGTCTAATATGATAATTAAAAATATAATAAAGATATTTTAAAGTTAAAGTTAAGTTTGCCTGTATTGTTGATTATCTACATACTGAGAATGTAATCCATAAAAGTCACTTTAAACAAGGTTGAAGTTAACTAAGCCTGATGTTTATTGAATGAATGAATTGTAATAATTATAGAAAAACTCCACAGAACAAACTTTTAGTTTTTGTTTTGTAATTTCTAGCAGTAATAGGATATTTGGTTGATCGCGTGCTCTTTCAGCAAATTATATATTGATAGATTCCATGAAAAACGGCAGGTTAGTAAATCCACCAAACCAACGTATATTCACACTATTTTTTATTTAGTCCCTGAAAACAATAATAAAAAACAAATCCGTTGTTTGTTTGGGTGAACAAATGATATATACTAGTATTAGTATTGTTTGTTTTTTTTGAGTAAAATCATGTTTCGGGCTTTGTTTTTCAGAGATACACGAATGTTTGCGTATAGAAAGAGAAAATATAAAAAACAGACACGCTAACTGCCTGCATTTTTATATTTCAGCTGCGGTGCTAAAAAATTATTACAAAATATCCACATAACATTTTAATAATGTATCTCTTGAAATTAATTATCAGTGAAACTGCTAAAATTCAAACAAGTTTTTTAATATTTTTGTTTCTTTATTTACTTCCAAACTTCACGATTCTTGAAAGTTTGACATTTTATTTTTACCATACATCTTAGTTTCTTAATAAACCCCTAGTTTTGCGATACTTTCAAATTTATGTAGGAAAACATATTAACCAATTACATAGTTATGTCTTCACACACATGCGTCTATTCTTGGAAACTTCATGGCGGAAAAGTCAATTAAACTTCGCACAAAGCCAGACCAATATAATTTCAACTTTACAGCTCCTTTCTTGGAAGGTCCCAGTTTTGTCACTCTGTCGGAAAAGGCACCCCTCAAACTACCATTTTGTCAAACATCTGTTGGAAAGTTTCCTCGGGGCCAAAAGTTCCGCTTCAATAATTTTGAGAATGGCTTCTTTGTATACGATCGTTGTATCTTGCGAATTTCTGCGTTGTTTCGGATAATGCGTCGGGTTTCTTTCCGTATACTTTAAAAAAAGCTACGTGTTTTAGCCGTAAAATTCCGGAAAATCACCAGAAAAATAAATCGAGAAAAATGTATGCATAGTTACTTTACCAATATTGATTCATTTGACTTAATTTAAAAAAGAACTCTAGTACATAATTAAAGATGACTTTCTTTTATCCAGTATGGAGCATAAAAAGAGTAAATATATTAAAAACAATATTCATGCATACAATATAAAAGTAGTAGCAAATAGAAAGTAATAAAGAAATATCTAGAAATATATAATAATAACTTGGCACCAGTCTTAGGTTTTGTTAAAATTTTCGCACTAAAAGTTCAGTTCTTTTACAGATTTTACCCATTCAATAAAAGTAGCTCCTATCCATTAAGAATATCTGAAACCGCAAGTTGAGGGTGCGCAGTAACCGAAACACAATAAATGGTAACATTGGTCATTCCAGTGACATTCTTTGAGGGTTGAAAGTGACGAGAGGTAGTGCAGTGTGGCCGAATTGACAATAACCAGACAAGTGAAAATTAAAACTTTAGGGTCACATTTTTACCTACACATGTTGCAGGCGCCAAATTATTGTGAAATAATTAAATTTTGATGAACTTTTTAATTCGAATGTTCAAATTTGACATTATACATTATATTAAACTATTCAGTTACTATAACATGAAAAAATTGATATACTCGTCTACAAAATTATCCCCTGTGTTTGAATCTGAATAACAAAAAATTGACGATCATGAAGATTGGAAAAATATGTGTTTTTCCCTGATACCTAAATAGCAAATATATAACTAATGTAAATAATTTCTTTATTCAAATAATATAATGATTTATGTGGTATAAAATAGATTCTACCAGTTTAAAACACGGGGATCAATTATTTTGAATATTACACTTTACATTCCAATTACTTTTCTAAGAATATATTTATATTAATAATGAGCGGCAAAATATTTTAATACCAATTATTTAATACCCAGTAGGTTTAATTGCTTTATAAATATAACGAAAATAACCCCCTTTTAAAAATTTCTCACCAGACTGGCAGCATATTATTTTCATTAAACAGTAAGTGTAATTCTCAATTAAATTTTTTAAACGACAATTAAAAATAAATGCTCAAATCATTCTTGGTCCTACGAATTCTTCGCCTGCTTCTAATTTGTAGTATCCCTCCTTCTTTTAGTCACTGCGCATCTCGCGGTTTCAGATATTCCTGACAGATAGTATTTGAAAAACAATTTCGTGAAAAGGCCCAATATAATATAATAGATGCAGAAAAAACATTTTATTCTAGAATTTTTCGAACAGTTACATGATGATGAAATTCAATAGATTTATTTCCAGCAAGATAGAAACACTTTATATTGCTGTAAATCTGCTCAATAATTTTATGGTGATAGTCAGCAGGATCTCCAAATCACATTCAACCTGAGTAAATTCTCTTTGAATTTATAAAATCAAAGTTGGAATGAACAAACTATTGATGAATTGTTAATTTTATTTCCCTTGTTCTAGAAAGTAGAATTGTACGTTTCAATTCATCAAATATCCCAACAATCATGTTTTTTCTTTATAGTACAGTAGGTTAAGTCATGAGATTTTTTTGATTAGAAGATGTTTTAGAATAAATCAAACAATTTTAATAAAATGAGCTTTCTATAAGAAGAAATTATCTCCAGCACTGGATAACGTCTAGGGAAAAACTTTTTATGATATTAACGTATGATGTTTCAAAATTAAAATTGATTTGACGTCAGTATTTTCTATGCAAAAATAATGGCTCTTATGGGGCTATTGTATATTGACTTACATACATATATGTATAATCAAATAAAATAAAAGATAAATAACACATTGATCATAAATTCCAATAAAACATGAGAGATTCTTAACGATGTTGTCAATATTGCGCTTTTTCTTGAAGTTTAAAACATAAACTTTGTATGTCTTGCGAAACTAATCGAGAATTCAATCCAGTCTCCCAAAGCTAAAATTCCTATTGGAAAACTTAATAATCTTGCATCAAACTTAGCTAATAATAATCCCGAACCGTTCGTATGAAGTCTTGATAAGAACGCTCGAAAAATAGGGCGATTTTGCAATTCTGCTGCTCATTCGAAACGGGCGATGTTGTGATGGCATTGCATAAATTATAAGGCTCCAGGGAAAAGCGAAAATTTTTTTTACACAAACGACAAAAAGAGACCATTGTTCACAAAGAATATCGCATAATAATTTTCTCTGTTGGGGACAAGAGTCCTGCTGCGTCTGAAATATTAAATATTTTTATGCGTATCTAAATACAAAACAGCTGCTTCGTTTTAAGGTACTCCATCTACTAAATGGCCCTTTCTTTAATATTATAAGACACGAAAGACAATATATTTGTTAATTTAATTTTCCGCGATTTTGCCGAGTAGACACTACTGTTTTAGAACGCTTTAAACAGAGCATTTCGTAGGAGTTTAAGTTATTTATATTGATAAGAACTCGTTGCAAAAGTTATAAATTGCAACAAAAAGGGATGATTGAATATTGGCGACACAGAGTCTAACTTTACAAGATAGACTCGTAATTCTTATAGATCGAACAAAAACCATTTGCTGCGAAGGAACTGCTTTAAAAATAAAACTCAAAATTATCACTAAAGTTAAGAATGAGTAAGTCAATGTTATCACATAAAAACTTACTCCAACTGTATACAAAACCTAATCGAAAATTTAGAAAAGTATTTGAAAATTGAATCTAGCAAATACCGTGTGATCGTGGAAAAACATATGTAAGAGAAACAAAACAACCTATGGAAGTAAGGCCTAAGAAGATCATATTAATACAAAACTTGCTGAAATCTTAAAACTGGAAATAGCAAACCATGTATGGAGGAAAGAGAACCTCTTAGTGATGATGATACATCTTTTAATAAAAAGATAATAAATTGACAAAACGCCAATGATTTTTTACGAAACATCAACTTGTATAATAAGAATTAAAAAAATTTGGAATCTACAGGAACCAGTATAAAATGATTGATTCCATAATATTTTCCCTTATTAATTAATATATATATTTACAAAATGCCAATCTATAGAAGTGTAGAATCTCAAATAACAGTAAATTGTCATAAATACAAGTTAAATTTTTATAAGTGTTCAAAATTAAGTGTTTTGAGTCAAAGCCCTATGTAAAATTTCAAAAGTCTGTCAGATGTCTGCTGTGTCAAATACCAAATGTTAAAATACAGATAAAATGTTGACAGCATAAACTGTACTTTCTTTAACGTGGTTTAATTCTTTTTGTGCGCCGAATAAAACAATTCATTTTAATAAAACTCGACTCACTAATGAAATCTGAAATTCTTTTGAAACAAGTCTGTTGGTAAACACGGAAATAGGGAACTTTTATTCCAAAACCAACGGTCTCTGAGCAAATGTGTTAATATTCATGAAAATAAAAGAAAGGCAATCACAAAAGGGAGAAAACTCTTTAAGCTCTTTACACAGCTTCACATCTTTTCATAAAGCAATAATTGGAGGAAAAATGAGGACCGTTTGGAATTCTAGGTCAAATCCATAATAGTGTGATGCAATTTGTAATTTTGAGATAAGAGACGACCGAATGTGCTTTGAATAAACGGACGAAATGCTCAGTTTTATTCTTTGTTCGAAATAATTTTACGTAAAAAGTATCATTCGCAACGAGTGACCTTAAATAATGTTTATTTCAATGTGTCCCACTATTCCACAACGTCACTTAACAATCATGCCTCCGAAGAAAAACTTTGCGCTGCAGTGTTTATGGATATGCACAAACTTGACAAGGTGAAATCAAAATAGCAGGGGTGTCTCAAGGTAGTGTTTTGGGGACCATTTTTTTTATTCTTTATGTACAAGTAATCATTACAAATCGGAGAAGTACCAATTACAAATTTGTTAATAATTCTTTCATATTTGCTTCAGGTTAGAGCTTCTAGATATTTCCTCCCATAAGTTGGGTGATGTACTCTCAATTTTCTAAGCATAATTGTTCACAATCTGGATATATGTGTTACGAAGAAGTTACACAAACCAGTCTTCATCGGTATTAGCAGTGTAATATGTTTTCTTTCGTCGATTTCTCAGTCAATGTATCGTTTTGAATTCAAGACTTACATAAATATTAAATTTTTACATCAGGTTTTATACGAAGATCTGTCGTATTCAGAGAGTCTATCCTTTATATGAATGTTATAAAAGACGAGACTCAGAATTACCTCTACCCACCTAGTTGATGTAGTTTTCATAACTCTTTTCAACTGGCCTAGTTTTTATATGGTCATCATACAAATGCTATTTATGTTTCTAATTTGCTATCAAAAGTAACTTCTAGGTATTTAATATTGTAGAGGAGATTAGGTTGTTTTTTGGAAGTTTATTATAACTTGTGAGAAATAACTGAGCTTAACTTAACAATTTAGTATTTAAATTAGAAAAACTTTGAATTTGAAAAATGGCTTATTAGAAAATTCTTGCAACTAAACTTATTCCAGAGTAATGTTTACCGTTGGAAACTTCTTCAGAAAATGTAAAAAAATTGCAACTTATGATGATCGGTCTTGGCATACAACTTCACTATTCCAAGTATACGAATTTATTGACAAAAATGATTTACCATGGACGGTCTAACATATTTTTCTATTCCTACGTTTCAATGCCTCTACTTTTGGTCTTTGGTTACGGATGGATTCATCGATTTGTTTAATGCATTTTGCTGCATGAGTCGGTGTGACACCATGTGTGTCACACTCTGACAGTGCCCTAATCAACGTGACATCCATGTTTTATGATAAACCTGGTTCGTCGACTGATGGTAAATAAATTATTTACAACAGCTTCACACTCGGTTGGCGCGCTTCACCTCCGTCCACAATATTTCATACGCGTCAATATCATCATGTAGGGGCCACCGTCCCTAGACTCCCTAATAATAAATCTAGTATATAATAATTAATAGGACCTAACCTTATATGGCATCATACAGACATGCCGCAGTAACCGCAGCCAGCTATAATAATATGTCATACAGAGTGTGACAATAGGTCAATGAGACCAATCACGGAGAATATACATCACTCAGATTGATTTCCCAAGTAGCAAGAATTGATGCCTTCTAATAAATTATTGCAAAATAAAAAAAATAACAAAAAGTAAAACAATAATGATTGTTTCTATCCTTACTTTATTGAATTTATCTATTAAGTGTAAAAACTAAAATGTCTTATCTTAAAACTCCACAATATTCTAAATTTTTGTTTTATTATTTCGTCAATGTTCTTTGGCTTCATCAGATAATCTGAATAAAAAATCGATACCACACAGCGTTTTTATTGAATAAAAGTTACGACACCTAGTTTCGACTACATATCCATAACCAGATCTAAAACCGTATGAAATCAAATAACTAAACAATTTTCTTACGGTTTTTTTTAAATATTAAATGACAATAATGTGTGTTATCGATTTTGAGTTTTAGTGAATTCAATCACTCTACACCATTTGAGAATCATGGATAACATTCTTCATCATCAGATTACTTTAAATTGCCAGACATTTGACATACCGACTTGAAATTTGATCATAAATATGTAAACCAATAATAATCTTCCTTTTTCTGTAACATTTGGTTATTATATATTTAGACCAGAAAGTAATCTAAAAGAGGAGAACTTCTAGATTTACTTGTTCGTTTAGTACTTTATTCTGACGATATCATAGATTTCTCTTTATTTCAAATTCTTCCAAAAAATTTAATTCTTGCTTCTTATAACATATAAGAAGAACTTCTATTGTTGTTTCTATTCTTTTGTCAAGTGTATATTTGTGTTTACTGTCAATAAGGTATTTTACATAATGTGGTTATTTTGGTTTATAAGCTCCTAAATGTTTAGTATATTTGATTTCAAAATTTCTAAGGGTTTAGCCAATATAGATAGCATACAATCCGAACAATATAATTCATTGATAGATACCAATCAAAGTTGATGATTTTAAAGGGAAATAAATATAATAAAATTAATAGTTATCTCTAATAACTAGCCATAACATCTAATAAATGGGTTGAACAATAAAAAAAAGGAACAGGTTGCCATTATCTATCTATTTTCAAATCAACCGAAAGAAATGAAATAATACAATCCAATTACCTGTTTTGGAAATATTTCAAATAAAATATTAAAAATTATATCTCGAGCAACATCTCCAGTAGTATCTTTAAAGAATAATGTAGTTTCATTTTTAACAAATGTAAAAACCAAATATTATTAAAATCAGGCATTTACAAGGCCAGGCCCTTAGAAATTTTAAAATCAGATATAACGAACACTTAGGAGCTTATAAATTAAAACAACCACATAAGTCACAATATGGAAACAACCTCATTGACGCTACACTTGACAAAACAATAGAAACAACAATGGAAATTCTTCATATATATGATAAGAAGTAAGAACCTGATTTTTTGGAAGAATTTGAATAAAGAGATACCTACGATATCCTCAGTATAAAGTATCAAACGTAAAAATAAATCTGGGAAGTCCTACTCTCCTACTTCTTTTAGATTATCTTTTAAATTTTGTCTTTTACAGTTATACCAAATAAAATATTACCATTTGAATTTATTTGACAGAAAACTACATGATAATTTAACGAAGAAAAAGTATTTTCACTCTAATTGCAACGTTATCAGCCGTTTGTTAGTCTCATGTTTTAAAATAACTTCTTATTTACGACTTAATTTGATAAAATTGTTAAAAAACTGTTTTTTAAACGAACATAGTGTAAATAAAGTGAAGGTCTGTTGTGTAGCCACTACATGAAACTGAGGATAGAAGAAATTTTGATTATAAATTCTCACATGACCATTTTAACATACAAATGTTCACTTCTATCGTCAGTTAGTATAAATATACTAATTAAATAGTGGTATTTTTTCGTTTATTCGGGAAATGCAGAAAATAATGATTGTCTGCTGTAACGAGATCGTAGCTTCTTTAATACACAATTTTAGACAAGGACGAGATAATCATGGGGCTTTGCTACCCTTTAATGTTCTTATATAGAGAAACAAATTAGTACTAAAAATTACTAGAAACATTAATTTCATCCCATTTCCCATATAGCGGCACTTAAATAAGTCTTTACTGAGTGCTATATCACTGACCGTAAAAAACAAAAATAATGAAGCTTGAAAATCGCCTCAAAATAAAGAGTTCTTGTGCCAACAGGGTCACTAATACAAGAACACTGAATACAAGTACTCATTAGGGATGTTTATTACAACATGGAGGATGTGGCACGAAGAGTTTTGATTAAGGCCCAACTTTAGGTAGGAAACTGTGCTCGATTAGATTGACCCAGAAGGGCCCTGAATAATATTGGCACTTCATATTATTTCGAAACAAACTCTCTGCATAAATAAGATTTCATCCGGAATCATGTCTCACAATGCTTATAATACGTAACCTAGTTAGTTAATTGCCCAGCTCCAAATTGTCTAGTCGAAGAACACTCGGGGAAACCAGTACTTTTTAACCAAATTATTATTTTGTTTCATTCTGTCCGTGGTTCTTTTCAAACTTATAAAACATTGAAATTTTACATGTTTCAAAATAAACTAATGATTTTGTTTAAATGAGAAATTGTGACGGTGTTTATATGAATTCATATTAAGAACTACAATAAATTTCATAGATAGAATATTCATTTTGCTAGTACTTAACGGAAATGTTTGAAGTATATTTTTCCCCAACACTTAATTATAGCATATTCTAAAGCAAAATACGTTTTTTTTTCAATATGAAATATAATTTTCAACAAATAAAATTTTCAAATGGAATAGTATAATAATACTAAGAAAAATGTGTGCAATAAATATTTTCCAAAAAAAAATTAATTTAAAAATGTACACGCTCCACTGTCTCTACAACACTCTATAATTGTATACGCCGCATGATTTAATTCTATACATTGCCACTGTATTCTGGAAGCTTCTAAGCTAAACTGTAATGACACTACACGCTAAACGCTTTACGCTACACGCACATGCAATTAGCCTATAAGATATGCTGCACTCCCTGGCTTTATGCAACTACAGACCTTGACTCTATGACTCGGTACGCTAAACTGACACTACACGCATTGAATCTACGCGATACAACGCAACACGCCATAAATTAGTTTTCATAGCAATTTTAATAAGCACCGAAGCCAGATGGCAAAATAATATATAATTATCGATAAAAATGCAGCAGAATGTAACAGAAATCTAAAATTTTAAAAGTTTTATTAATCTTTACTTTCTAAGAAATCAAGAATGGGAATAAAGTACTTAGATTTATTTCACGTTTACATAATGAATAGTTGTTCTAAACGAATAAATCTTTTTAAATACAATAGATCCTTTCGGAAAATACATCACGGTTATTTTGGAAGTTTAGATTAAAGACTGTTAAACAGCTGTCGAAATTTCACTTGTAGTCAAAGTTCATTAATAGAGCATACAAATTGTCCCGCAAATTGCTAGCATCCAATGTTTTATTGTTGTAATTTGTAAGAAAATAATGGGCCGCATGAGAAGGACTTGGCTTGAAATCGGTGATTATTTGAGGGGTTTTTCTCTGTGAAAACAAAAGAAGCATGTTTGTAAATTGTAATCCCAATAATCCTTCAAAGCAAAGGGTATTGTTAAATTTGTAAAGAAGCCGAAATTTCGTTAATAACTTGAAAAAGTCAGAAAAGATGCCTTACCGATGTCACGGACAAATGAGAACATCGCTTAGAATTAGTGCGAAAAGTTGATAAGAAAAAGTGTTTTTGAAAGAAAATATATTTATGAAATTAGTTGATATTTAACTTTCGTTTCAGAAAAACATTAGTCACGTGATTGCCATAAGTGTTCTTTTCTACTAAGTTAGAGCTTGCCAGTATTTTCTAAATGCGCCAATTAATAGTATTAAATCTAATTATTAACCGAGTCGGTGAGGGTTAATATTCGATGTATCATTATATTCATTAATCTAAACTCGTTTACTTTTGTTAGATTACTTGTTGTGTTTTTTCGTATTTTATTTTTAATGTTGACATATTCCTCGCTAGAATAAATAATTTAGAAAAAATCGGTTTTTAGTTTTTTTTCGATTGCATGTTTGATATTCGTCGACATCTCTATCTCAAGAACTAACGTGCTTCCCGCTTGGCATGAAATAATACAATCCATCTTTGAGTAATTACACTACAGTATAATAATTTAAATCATACAAGCCGCACTTACATTATATTAATAAAATATTCATTAATCGATATACACGGTTTAAAAATGGCATATCTATTAATTTATATTTATCCATAGATGTATCGATGGATATCAATAGCCTGATTAATATACCTTATAAAACGAGTATATATAAAATTTTCTGAACATATTATATTTCTTGATCAATTGGATTTCCATAACATTTAGTAGCTACCAACGGATATCTATCTGATATCCATATATGCGGAAATGCTGGGATAGGTCGGTTTCATTTCCGATAAATCAAACTTTTATTAAAAAAATAACGAAGTCGAGTGACCAGTCCTGTAATTGAACTCAGCGCTATAGAAAACTATAATTTAAAATTTTAAATATGTAAGTATGAAAACTGTAAATAATTTATTATTCATCAAGAAACTAAAAGAAACGGGATTAAGTGTTTGTCGCATGTCATTATACAAAGAAATTCTAAAAAGACAGGTTTTAAATGCAAGAAAGTGAACCAAAAATATTAATATAAATTCTACTTGGCGTGATACAGACAAAAAAAGCGTAAAGACCACAAAAGTTGTTAAACGTCTTGTTTATAGATAAATTTCTAGTTTGCTATCGCTAAGTCACCACTTTATGTTTAATATACCAAATATATTTATAAGCAAATGTCCTGTAACTAACCTTGATAAGCCAGAGAGGCATTTTACGACGAGTAATGGAGTTTAAAGTAGAATTAAATTTGTATTAGGTGTATATTATCGTCCTATTGTCCCTCACGGTGTTTGACTTAATAACATCGCTCAACAGTTGTTTGCAGCAAAATAGACACGTTAGAACATGGTTCAACGGACCAGAATATATTGTTATGAGTGTAATATAATTTTGGGAGAAAATATAGAGGCTATAAACAAGTAGTCATAAAACTGGATTAATAACGGTCATTTTATGAACACGAAAAACGTGGAAAGGTAAAACGTAACCAAAAAGTGACCTTTTCTTGTATTATTAGACACTTCCTTAAACGGAAAAAATGGATTTTTTAACGAAATTTCTAAAAAATTGCTGTAAATTATAACAATTAAAGGCTCTAAAGGCTCATATGAAATATGCATAAACCATCTATATTTGTGTAAGTATCTGAGATTGAGATGAGACTGGAGATAGTCCAAATGGATTTAGAGGAAAAAAGTTGTATATATTAGAGAGAGAGAGACACAAACAAATGTTATCTTAAAAATAATTACAAGTTACATTGTAGTTTATTTGAATGTTAATGGTAATGCAACTAAGTAAATAAACCATTCTTTCCGGTAAGATAAAACATTTCATTAACTTCAGTAAAGTTGCATCTTTTTAGACAACCAAACAGGAGTTATTAGTATTTCTAACCGACGAAGAGCCCGTGTAAATAGAAAACAACGAATTGAATGAAAAATGAACGAAATTAATAACGGAAAGTCGAGCGGCATTGAATTTTCCTCTGAATGTTATTATCGTGTTGGTAAGTAAGTAAGCAAACTGTAATTTCGGCAATAAAATGTCACGCGATTCCCACAGCATGTCGCCTTACGTTGAACACAATATAAATTCAATATAAAATGTTTGTGACGTAACTGTCAATGCTACTATTTCACAGGCTATTGCATATTTGGAGCGAGGAAAACAAATGGACCACAATAAACAGATAAACAGAACATTGATCGGAAATGGAGTATGAACACACCAATAATTTAATATTTTACAAATCATTGAAACAAGTGTCCATGTACAAGGAGATTTTATCACCTAAGGTACAGGTGGCGAAAGTGTTTAAGAATGCGAAGGGAGATGAAAACGTCACAGGTCCTTGAAAACGTAAACTATAGATATTCATAATATCCAATGGATAAGTTTAAATAAGTATCCAATAGATATCAAAATGTCTGATATATATCAACAACCTGTTGGATATGTTTAGATGTCCTGTGGATATTTATGATACATATTAAAGGTATAACTAAACTGAATGCTTTTATTCGTTCTGTTTTTGCGAATAAAAAAAATGGTCTTATAATTTCCTTCTGTTTGAAAAGTACTGTATCTTTTTTTATTATTAAAAAAGTTTCTTTCGCAACAATATCTTACCTTACGTATAATTGTAAATTTTCTTGGATCTGAGCAGGCATGTACAACATTATCATACACTTAAAGCAAGAATTCATCAAGTTCATCACCAGATTGCTGCAAGCAGTTTACCTAAATCTTTATATGAAACTATTAATAACCGTAATTACATCGCGAGTATGTTTATTGATCTATCTCATGCCTTTGACTCGTTGAATATTCAGCTCGTTCATAGTCATTTCCAAAATATAGCTTTAAGGCAGACGTTAATGTAATAATTTTACCTATGATGAAAATTGTAAAATTGCAATATACCATAATAAATTTTTCTTTTTTCTTTGTAATACGCAAGGATCTGTATTGGGTCCAATAATATTCATGTATTATATTAATGGTATGGAAATTTATATAGGCGGTCTGTGAATAAATTTATTTCATTTTATTGCTTACTTTTTCAGAGCTCTGGAGAAAATTTCCTGAAATTTTATCTTCGTTAAGTATTCTGGGCATAAAAAGGTGCTTGGTCAATTGTCCTTTTCAGTTGTTATTCCTGGACTAAATATGCGAATATTAATGGGATATTAAGCATAGAAATTATCCGTCAGTCAAGGAAACCGCAGCGAACACGCACTTCCACGGCAAGTTGTTCCCTTCTAACGCCTCCCGCCGGCCGCCCTTACCCCTTAGGCCCTTATCTCATGTCCCAACGTGGCAAATTAAACGGGGTTATTATTATTACGAATTTGACCTAGAAAATGCACTCAATTTTTAAAATCTCTTACTACTTACTCAGATCAGAACTGTAAACACCAAACTTTTTTATTAATTGTGTGCTGGGCAAATACAAAATGACACGAATTTTATCTAAAGTATTAAAAATGTTGATTGCAATACTCAAATATTAATTTAGAAAAATCTACATACCGCATTACTTGCATGATCTGTGGATATCCTTTGCTGTTGAATCAATTTAGCCAGTCGCAGAGTCCTTTGAGCAGCAGTTAAGGAAGCTTTGTCAGACTCGTTATCTTCTAGTGTCGATACACCATTAGTGGCATCTTCCATTAGAGTTTCCTCTGGCAACGGTTGTTTTGGCGTTACAGTAGATAATGGAACAGTTTTTGCTATGAGGGTATCACTTCTGACACTCCATTGGCTTGATCCATACTGTTTCATATTCATCAGATCGCCAAAGCTTCCTAAATAATTTTGGTGTTGATTTATTTTGAAGGACGGTTTAAGAAACTATGAGTTTTGAAGTATTTTCGAGGTTAAGGTTACATTTTATTAGTATCATTGTGTATTGTTTTTCAAAGCCGAAACTGGAAAAACACCATTTTTCATTTCAAATTTATATGAGCTCAACTTCTAAAAGATTCTTTCACTTTTAACATAAAAATATTGACGGTTTTATTTTCTGCAGAAACGTTTGACACGACGATATTTCCAGTTGTATTCATTACTCAGTAATCCTCGATGAGGATAATTTTAGTATGAAAGAAAAATCTTTCCCTGCCAATTTAAAAATACCAAATAAAGTAAAAGCTCCTTCGAAATAAATGAGCTATAGACATCAAAGATTCTTTTTTGTTTAACAACTCTGCCTCAATTTTAAGGGTGAATAGGGCCAGAATTAGGGTTATTTGGACTCGACGTTACGTATTAGGCAATTTTTCAATCTTCGCAAAGATACTACAAAACCAGAAGGATTTTGAACAGTGGGAGATTTATTTCATATAAAACTTGGTATTGTACCTTTTTGTTTTTAATTATATGATGGTTTTACCAAGAACTGACTCAATTATATTTCCAACAGCTTATGGATTAAGTAGTAATCTACTATTATTATTATTATTTTTATTTTATTACAAAGCTTCTAATGGCGTAATTTTGTAAATATTCTAAAAATACGTAACCATAATTGAAAGCTGTTGTTATCTTGGGAAACAATTCCGAACCGAATATCAAGAAGAATTTAACAAACAAAATCTGATATAACAAACACAATGTTTTCCTTCGTAATAGAAAATAAATGTTGACAGCTAGCAGCACTTTTGTAAACTGTTTGAATAATATAAAAATACACTCGACGCAGAGTACGGGAAAAGTCAATTTCAATAAGTGGGACAATCTAAATTTTCTATACAGGGTCCGTAATAAAAGATCGAATATACAGAACATATGGCAAAGATATGAAAGTTTAACCAAGTTGAGTAAAATGTTTTAGATAAACAGTTACGGGGTGATGAAATTTTCGAAAGTTTGTTTTCAAAATATGATTTTGATTAATTAATACTTTCCACTTAACTCTGAGTAAATTTTAACTAATCTGAATTAAATGAAAGTGTTTCACTTACCGGTAAATTCGAACATATACATTTTTGCAAAGCTGTACAATAATCGTTTAAAAAAAGTAGTTACATAAAAATAAAAAACTAAAGCATTTAGCTAGAAGGAAATGCTCTTGATATATCTAAAACCGCCATTGTTTAAAATTCTATTCGTTTTAGGAAAAACACTCATTACACTAATTTTTACAACAGAAATAATGTCAAATTCATGGTCAACCTGATACAATAAATATATTTTAATGGCATGCAGTTCTTATCGGTAACTTTCCAACTAAATTTGGGCATGTCATATTTAGAATGAAGTACCTAACTTATAATTAAATACCTACATAATATTTTATAAAAAAAATCAAAATTTTGGATTTAAGGGTGAAATTTTTGTACAAGGTAAACCAAAAAATTTACAGGAAAGAAAGCGCATTGCTCTTCCATTTCGTGATATAACGCCAATCTTTTGACAGAGTTTGCCATATATTGATCACTGACATTTAAAATAAAAATAGTGCTACCCTTAAATTAATTCTTCATTCTTAAGTCCTAATTTACTGACCATTATTTCCACGTTGTATAATTTGCAAAACAAATATTCCTTTAAAAAGTAAATCTAGAGTTCCTTGAAGTAGTGAATCGAGACCTCATCTCTATCTTTGGGTTTTGGTCATGAAAATATGAAATAGAAGAGTTGGAAATCAAAATGATGGAAAAAATAAAGACTAAAAAGATAAGAATGGGGAAAAGGAATCATCGACTTAAGCATAGAAAATGACATAGATAAAGTTAAAGAACTCCAAATTTAGATATAAAGACACACACAAATTTCACCTAAAAGAACCGAGCAACGGAAAGAAATCAATAATACTATTTTCTAATCAAATAGAAAAAATGGGAACAAATAAAATACATAAAGGTATCAAGACAAGCTGAAAGAGTTCACTATCTTCTAAAGAAGTAAATGAAGGAAATATCTAAGGGAAAAGATAGTTAAAAGAATAAAATAAAAAAATAAAAAGAAACAATCTACAAGTCCGGAAAAAGTACCAGGAAATAATGAACATGAAGTTTGAAGAACAAAAAGAAGAAAATTACCTAGAAGCAAGATGGAGTAACTTTAATAATACTATTTTAAGGACGACAAAAGAAAGCTGCGGCATAACAAAAACAAAAAAAAGGAAAACTAAATGGTGAACCGAGAAAATTAGAGAAATAATAAAAGAGAAAAAGAAACAATGGATAAGATACCTAAACACTAAAAGGTCAAAAGTTTACGAAAAAAGAAAAGAAGTAAAAAAACAAACTAAAAAAGCTAAAAAAGAATCATGGACGACAGAAGTTGGAGAAGAAATGACAGAGAACTATAGAGAAATTACAAATAATTTTATGAAGCACTAAAACAATTAAGCAGAACAGAAAGAAAAATATAAAGAATATTAGGAATTAAGAAGGAAATATATTAACAAAAGACCACATTATGAAAAATGGAGAGAATATTTTAAAGAACTAACAGATAATAAAGACAAGAGATTAGATGAGAAAAATATGAAATAGTTTATCAATACGAAGTCAAGTCAATAAATGAGGAAGAAATAAGAGAAGCCATAAAAAAGTTAAAAACAGAGAAAGCACCAGGCAACGACAACATCACACCAGTAATGGTAAAATTCATGGTAGAAGAGGGGTACGGGAACTAACAAACATCATAAATAAGATACTCGAGATAAAAAAGAAGGAATAGAATGAAGGAATAATCCTACCAATATACAAAAAGGGAGAAAAGAGAGACCAGCAATTGCAGGGGAATAACGTTGACAATTGTTCCAGGAAAAATACTGGCTAGGATATTGGCAGACAGAATTAGAAAGATAATTAGACAGAACAATAGAAGATACGCAATGTGGATTTAGGAAAGGGAAAAGCACACAAAAATAAGAGAAAAACATATGTTTAACATGGCCATATTAGCAGAATCCTACAATAGAATCTAGAGATATTGGATAAAAAACTAAGGAAAATAAATAGTATAAAAACTAAAACCATGGCGAAAATGTTAAAAAACAAAACATACAATATAAAGTTACAAGGACAACAAATTGAATAAGTCAAAAGCTACAAATACCTAGAATCAGTCTTCGAAGAAAATGACAGGCTACATAAATAAATAAATCAAAGAACATGAAAAATAAGAAAAATGTTTAACATAAAATAAACATTTTTGAGAAGTACATAAAAATACAAGTTGTCAAAAAAAGCACAACAGCGAAGATGGAAAATAACGGAAAATCAAAAGAAAAAAAAATGCTATAGAAATAAAATTTCTGAGGAAAATAGAAGAAAAACACGAACAGACAGAATTAGAAATGAAAACAATAGAAAAAAATGTGAAAATAGATTCCATATCAGAAAATCAACTAAGGGGGAATGGACATTTAAGCAGAATGCCAAATGATAGACTACTCAAGAGTCTTCGAAGCAAAAGTATCTGGAAAAAAATGGAAGGAAAAATATGGATAAGCTCCATCAAAGAAGCGATGGAGGAAAGAGGCATCCAATGGGAAAATATTAAGGCAATAACAAAAGACCGAAAGAAATGGAGGCAAGAAATAACGTAACTTCACACAGCTTTACACTTAACTGTAGAAAGGCTTAGGACTAAGAAAAAAAAGAACACACTTTCAAAATTATAAATAGGCTACAAAAATGTCAAAAAATATAATAGAATCTTCTGTATACCTTTTGGATTTTATTTAAACCTTCGAAAATACTCAAAAATCAAAGTTATTATGTATAAGGTACCAACCTCCTGTGCTAATATTACTGCTCGCTCTCAAGGACCTTGAAAGGTTTGGGCTCTTCTGAAGATGATCATCGGAGCCGACGAAAAGTTGTTGATCGGCCGTAGTACACCTCACTAAATCCGGCAACGTCTGAACCACTTTGTCCAAGTTGGAGAGACTGGAACCACGGCGCATTTGGTTCCGGTCCTCCTCTAATTTTCTTTTGGAATGTTTTTTTTTCACGATGCAAGCGAAACGCGGTATATGTGCGGATTCCATGGTTTTTTAGGTTAATTAGAACAATTTCACATCACTATCGTTTATGGTTTAGTGTTAAATTAATATTCAGTTCTGACTTTTTGAGTCGATTTTTAAGCTTTCAGCAAATGGCCTGCCAACATTAGTATTTTCTCGGGAACATTCTGTTGAAGTTGTCGGAGTTGGTCATTTTTTAATTCTTGTTAGCTCCACCCTGTATGTTTTTGAATTTACTTATATTTACTTGTATTACTAATTTTTGGTGTAAAATTAAATTTTTCTAATTCTGGCCCTTTTCAAAATTGACTAATTATGAAAATAACTAGCTCAGTCTTCTAATATTTTTTATATTTAAATTGGAAAAATCTTGTATACACCTTAGGAAATTGTTAGTTGAATAAATGCTAAATCATTGTTGGGAGGAGCTACTAAGATAAAAGTATCAAAAGAATGGCTTTTAATGAAATTTTTGAATACGTAATCGAAATTACAGACTACTGTTTCTTAAGGGCACAAAAATAATATATTTTAAATAGAACATTCTGTCTTTTATTAAATTTTTGTAATAATTATATATTTATTTAAATTAGTTCAGTAATAAACTTTTCCATAAATACGTAATTATCTCATCTACGATATAACAATAACAGTGCATAATTTTGAAATTAGAAAAAACGATCTTTACAAAAACTAAATAATATTATTAAAAAATATTTTTTATATACAATGAATTTCTCATTATTGTGTTTTGGATTACTTTTATTTAAAACACTTTTTTTATGCCTACAATTTTAACGATTCTAATTTATTGTAGACAGACTATAATTGATATTACATCAAGTTTCCGGTCTTAAATATAATTAGTTATTTTTTATTTGATAGGTGGAGGTCAAGAAAACTACCGCAGTTTTATTTTCTCTAAAGTATAGTTCATAAACGTAAAACTCTTACACGAATGATGAAGTCTCTAAAACAAAAATTTTTACAAATTAAAATTTTGAAACATTATTTAATAACCCGATATTTTCAATTCTACAAAATTTGCTAAAACTCTCTAAAGCTTTTTTTATAAATGAATTAATTATATTTTGTTGCTGAATGATTTTAATGTTTTTTAATATGTTAAATAATAATAAAAGTATTAATAAAAATAAACACGTTCATTATTGTTTAAACAAACCAAAACTAATAAAGGCAATATTGACCTAACAATATCTGTTATGAGAAAACTTTCGTTCTAAAACAACAAAACTGAGCATAAACATATGCTCTTGTACTAACATAAACAATCATAATGATAAATTGAACAGCGATCAAAATAAAAAAGCAATACGAAGAATCAATAGCTTTAACAAACGCAATCATCTATTTTTCATACCAGGAATTAAAACTGAGTAAAACAATAAACATGTTTCTATTACACCGAAAACATGATGTTACTGATTTTCGAAATAAAGGAGATTATTTTTACGAGTCGAGCAGTTATTTCCGAATAAAGAGTTCTGCTTTTCATTAATATCAATTTTTAACACTTCCCGATATAAACTCGTTTATCATCGCAAAAATAAAAACCCTAAAACTACAAAGTTGTAAAATGATAAATAGCATTTTTTATTAACATTTTATACAACAGTATAATTGCATTTTAGTGCATAACCTGATCTTGTTTGCTAAGCTTCGATGGAAAGCTCATTAAATTAAATCTTAAACACAACTTAAAATTTGATAAATGTGGAAAAATTTAGTCATCAAGCACATATAAATTAATGTGACCTAACCCAACCTAACCTGTATTAATTGTTAAACTTCGATGAAAAGAAGCTCATTAAATTGACCTTAATTACAATTTAAAATTGAGAAAATATTAAGTAAATTTGGAAAAGTATAGTCATTAAGCTCAAATAAATCAACCTGAACTAATCTGATAAAATGGAAGACAGAAACAAAGACGAAAAAATATAGAAAGAAAGTAAGAAATTCATTAGAAGATAATGGATAGATAAGAATATAAGTAAAATAGAAAAAGAAAGAGAGCAGAAAAGCACAGAGTATTTATAAAAAAATTAACGAATCCGATACAACATATTAGGATAAAACAAAAGGAATAAAAAAGATGGAAGATAATTTAAGGGAACTACCAACCGAGCCAAATAGTGCAGATGAAGACAAAGAACAAAGAGAGGAAAATAATCAAGAGACAACAACGAAGGAACAAAAAGTAGTAGAAGTTAAATGAAATAATAAACATGAGTCGAAATGGAAAAGCACTGAGAAAAGACGGAATAAACATAATAAAGTATGGAGGAAATGCGGTACACAAAAGAATATACCATACGATTACGAAAATATGGAACAAGAAAAGGATGCCGGAAGAATAGGAAAGTGGGCCTAATCGTTACTGTACATAAAAAAGAAGAATAATATGAATGTAAAAACTATAAAGGCATCACCTTGTTAAATGTGGACAGAGTGATTCATTGTTAACAGCACTGTTCAACCCACCACTAGAATACACAATGAGGAAATACAAAAGGGTCAAAGGATGGTCGAATAATAGCCTACGGGATGGTAAAGTGATCGTATCGAAAAAAAGAAGAATAATGGAAAACATGCTTGAAGGGGTAATTGCTAAGGAAAACAAATAGAGCTAAAAATAAAAGAAAATAAAAAAAAATTACGAGGTTTGGAAAAGCATGTCAAAATAAAAGAGTAAAAATCGATGCATACGGAGAACCTAAATTATATAAATACTTGATGGCCATGATTAATAATACAGGAGACACAAACACAGAATTAGAAGAAAAAAATAATAGCTACGAATACAGCATACTACGCTAACCTGAATACCCTAAACCACAGCACTAACAAAAGCAACACAACATATATAACACAATAATCACACCAATAATAATGTACTCAGCAGAAATGATGACAATGACAAAGAAGGAAAAAGAATTACAGAGCGAAAGATAATGAGAACAATAGCGCGACCTGCAAAAAAGATAAAAAGTACAGAGTAGGAATAAATCATAAAATATTAAAAGAATTAAAAAGAGTAGGTGTGATAAAAAGAACAAAAATACAGCGAGTTAAATGGCTAAGACACGTATGGAGACAAGTAGAGAAAGCGGTAACCTATAACATGTTGCAATGGAACCCAGGGGGAGGAAGAAGACGTAGTAGACCATGATAAAAATTGTTAAAAGAAGAAGAGGAAACCATACCAGAGCCGGTATAACATATGGAAGGAGAAAGTAGGAAATAGCAAAAAATGGAGAGATTAGTGAAAAAATATGATTGAAGAACGGGGACTGATCCACATCAGGCAAAGAGGATCTAGAAAGCAATTGCAAATGAACCGCATTTGGGAGGTAAAGCCTTTTTTTATGTATAAAAACTCTCAAGTAACGATAGAAAAATGTAGCCTATACAAATCAATCTAACCTAATCTAACATTATTTGTCAAGCTTAGGTGGGAAGGAGCACTTTAAAATGGACCTTCAACAACTTAAAATTTGGAAAATGTTAAGTAAATATAGAAAAATACAATCATTAATCACATATAAATTAACCTAACCTGCCCTAATCTGATCTTGTTTGTTGAGTTTCATTGTAAAGAAAAACATAAAATTGGATTTTAAAAACCAATCAAAATTTCAAAACTCTTAAGTAAACGTGGAAAAAAATAGTTACCAATCATAGACAAATTAAATGAATTACAATGAAACCTATTCGCCTAAGATAGCAAATGTGGATGAAAAAATTAGAAAATATCTACAAATTGGACAATGTTAATGGATAAGATGGTCCCAGTTTTATTACAAACCCTTTCAAAGAGCTCTTATACTTAAAATACTAATAGGGGTAGCCACTCTGCGCAAGGTTGAAAGCTGAAATGACATTTTTTTAGTGTAAATGTGTTTCATCAGAAATAAATATCAACATATCCGAGGATTTTCTCGAACTGTACAGAAGGGTAATAGATTTCTCGCACATTTAATAAATATCTCTTTTTTAAATCCAGTAACCTTCTATTCAGAATATTTTATCAAAAGATCCCTAGGAAAGTTACCGGCCTTGGTAACGTCTTTGTACCCTGCGTAAGATCGGTAAAGGCGGGTGGATATTTTATATGAAAAAATCTGTAATAATAATTTTTTTAAGTCCATTAACGGTTTTAGCTTTGTAGTTTATAAAGCAAATAACTATGGTTGCTTATCCAAAAAAATTGTCACTAGACCAATAAAATAAAAAAATAAAAGAAAATAAAGCGCGAAATGCAACGGATTTACAATACAATCAGAGCGGAAATAATGCACCTGAATGGTAACCCGGAAAGCGATTTTCCCGATATCCCGTTTCGGTGGAAAAACCTCTCTATAGAGTCTCTCAATTACACTTGTTGAATTTTCCAATAACATAAATACGGATTATCTATTGGAAATTGTGTGTGGGGAAATGCTTCTATTACAAAAGGCTCCCGACGGTTGACCAAAAAATTCCGTTATCTTCCAGGAATATCTTAGTATCAGCCGTGAAAACCAGCTTTGAATATTTCTTATATTACACAATTTAAACAGGTATATCTTCTTTAAAAAACGTTGAAAATATCTTGTATTTTTCGATTTTTAGGTATATCTATTTTTTTAAATGAAGGAAAACTCGATCCATCTTGAGCGAAATCTTATTTATTTCGGTCTCAGCAGTTTGGCCAATCAACCAATTTATTACATATTTGTCCATCTTTAAGAACCTATCGTTCGGCTACTTATCTCCAAATTGGAGAGAGCTGATTCGAACACCAAATACCAAATAAAAAGAAGTCGCCCATTAGTGTCGTCTAGTACAACACAGAAACTTCTTTGTCTAGTTTTCCTTCACTTCCGTCGGGAAATTGCAATTAAGTTCCTAACAAAAGAACTGAAAAAGTTAGTTGCGAAAGAAACCCGAGTAAACCCCCAAAAAACTGGAGAGCGACAGCGGACGACATGCTCGACATTTTGGCAGCTGATAAAAGCTCCAACATTTGGCATTTGGCCAAAAAAATCCGTTAATATTATTGAAAAATTTCAATTATTTCCAGTATTTACACCAATTAGTCACAGTTACAATAAGAAATGGAAGCTGTAATTTTCATTAAACAGGAAATCTACAGATTAACCAATAACTCTTAAACTTCAGATCTGATTGAATTATTTACACCAAGAAAACTGCTGGTCAACTTTATTGATATTAAAAAAAAAAAATTTGAACAAGACAATAGATTTTTCGTAGATTTTAACGTAAAATGCAAGTACCGAGGTTCGATGGAAATTACCTCTTAATGTATATTCAACTTATATGGTCTAGAAAAAAAAAAGTAATAAATTAGTTGTTTAAACATATTTGCAACTTTTTCTAAAACTTCGTCGTGATAAATTTCAATAACACAAAAAGGCATATATTGGCAATGTTTTTATGACTTAAAACAGTCTTAACAAATTTACAATCGGACTTAGATATTGTTACAAATAACTATAACTAACTTATATAAGAACTTGTATTAAGTAATAATATGGAAGTTATTTAAATGTTCCTTTCTACTGATTTTATGTTAAAGCTGTTATTATAAAATAATAAAGACAATATATTACTGTTGTTTGAAAAACACGCGTTTTTTTTTACTATGTCACGTTTTAAATAGTAATAAAGACAATCTTTATACAATTTTCTACTATTTGGATAATTCCGGACCAATTGATAGATTTTCCTGACTTTCATGAGACAATTCATAGTCCGAATCTTGTTTTGACTTTTAACGACTCACCAATTCTGGTTACGTTAAAAGTAAATGTGAAAATAACATTGATAAAAACATAAGACAGTAAATAAATAAAATACAAGTATCAGTCTGGTAAACTGCTCCAAAAAATGGCTATAACTACCTAATTTATTTCACAAAAAAAAATTCCAAATGAACGCAAAGCTCAATCATTAATAAGTTTTAAAAATAACAAAAAAAGTGAGAAGATGAAATCTAAAAAACGAAGAAGAACATAATAATTACGCTTAAGAGAACAAGAAGAAAATAATTGAGGTGGAATGTTACATAAATGGAAGAAGAATTGAATAGATAAAAGAATGAAAATGACTGAAAGGAAAAATACAAGATATTATACAAATCTATTCTACAACTAACTTTGGAAAAAAAAAAGAAATGAAACAAAGCATTGCACTTCATAGAATTGTATAAAGAACAAAGCAACATAAAAGAGAACTTGAAGCCCTCGAGAGACTAGAAAAAATACCAAAGTATGAAGAAATAAACAACTGCATAATAAAAAAGCGTCAGAATATGTCAGGATAAAAAAAATCCATGATCTGATAGTCACTCATGCATGTAAAGAAGAATAAATGCTAGATGAATGGAAAGAAAAAATAACAATGGCATAGATTTAACGAAACAAAAACTAAGAAAAAATATCAGTACAAGATTTGCTTCTAATTAATTCTTGTCGAATTATCCAATTAAATTCAGAGAGCAAAACGCTACTAGAGGATTACTGTTCGATATTTTTTTTTAAATATCAACCAAGGAAATTTCAAAATCTAGCATTTTGGTCTCCAACACAATAATAAAAAATCGTTCAAAATCAGGAAAATGTGTGCGTGCCCATCTTATACTATTCACTACAGGAACCAAATTCCTCATACAAATACACTAAGAAAAATATTCTAATCAGATTCTAGTAGTTTTTTTGCTTTCTTTACGAATTATCCAGATGACACAAACAATTAACTTTCCCAAATAATAATACTACAAATGTTTTTTAAATATTTGTTATCTAAACTTAATGTTTATTAAATATTTGCTTTACAATATTTAAACCAAATATTGATTATTGTTTATATGATTTAACTTTTCAATCATTTACTAAATGATATACAGTAAATATTCATTTCTTTACGTATACGAAATATTCAAGAGCTTATATTGTATAAATATTTAATAATATTTTGAAAAGGATAAATAAAATATGAAACTGTAATTGTACCAAAATGTAAAAATTTAACATCCCTCAATTTTTTGGTTTTCGGAATATTTTTTCACCCCATTTTTGATTTAAAATCTAAATATAATTAAATTTGTCTTTTTAAAGTCGATTAATTGAAATCTCGATAACAAATTCGAAAATTTGGGATTTTTTGTCATTTTAGTTTTTAAAGTCAAGATTCATAAACTTCAAACTTAAAGCCGAGATTCATTAATATCTCGGCTTCAAAAGTTCAAAAATCGAGATCTTAAAGTAGAACATGAAATTTTTGGTCTAAATTTATCCCTTCAAAGCCTTGCTCTTGAAAAAAAAAAGAAATTCGGTGTTTAAAAAGTGGGAATCATTGAAATATTATCTTTAAAATTGAGATGTCAAAAAAACAATAATTTTTAATATTTTTGATTAAAGTAAAACAGAAAAATTTTCAAAATTTTTTGTTAGATTCATTAAAATTTCGACTTTAAATCAAGGTTTCTTAAAGAATGAAAAAATGATGATTTAAAATTTTTGCTTTTAAATTGAGATTTAACAAAATCTCGACATTAAAAATTCTCTAATCATAAGTATTAAAGCCAGTTGAGATATCTTATTATTAAGTTATTATAAATAATGAAATTTTTTAAAAGCATTTTAATATTAATAATCTATCAATTTTGCTAATAATAATAATGAAAAAAGAAGATGTAACTATAATATTACATAAATATATAAACCTAACATTTAACCAATATGTGTAGAAAACATTTAATGAATATTTAAAAATCTGTCGCCACAAATGATTAACAAACATTTTTTTTTAATATTTCAGTTAAATTTCTTGTTATCTGGATTTTTTTAGACTATTTCAATTAAATAATATTTAATAAACCATTAATTATAATTTCTACATTAATGTCTTTTAAACAAATTTGATTTACGCTAGAATAAAAATTGTGAATAATTTTTTTTCTAAATTAAGTCATCAGATGTCTCTACCCTTAAAGCGGCAAATAAATTTCTAAAACATTGATTCTTGATTATAAATATTTATTTGACCCTTTAAGGCACATCAAACCTAACCTCTCGCTGAATATTTCCCAAGGAATGCCGATGGGCATTTCTCTCAAATATTTAAACCGTCCCATTCACTTAGAACACTCGACGGAAAATCCGCACTCTTTTATTCAAACCCGCAGAGTTTTCCGATATCCGGAATTAATTTTCATCTAAAAAAAATGTTCGCAGAGCACACGCGTTGAATTCTAAAAGTAACACTGAACTTTGCTGTGAAAATAACGATTAAGTACTACCAGCAGGGTCTCACCTAGAAGGTGATAAGGATAAGGATACTCAAATTGAGGTTATGGTCGCATATTTCCTTGATTACCGAATTGTTTAGTATAATGATGTTCCCGGTGATATCAAGGCCCCGCAATGAATGTTTATTAAGGTAGAAGGGATTTTTAAAATGGATTTTAATGGCTATTAGGAGAATAGCAGTGAGTTTTTTTAAAAGAGCCGCGTTTTCAAGTTAATTCATTTTTTAAAAATCGTTTTGTATGTGTTTCTGTTTAATAAAGTATCATTGTAATTTATTAGAACAAAAAATGAACTTCAAATGAAAACACTGAAAAAAAGATTATCTTAAAATGTATTTTGTGCACTTCAAAGTGCTAGTTTATCATCCACTTCAGGGATTGAAGTATCAGTTTTAATCCCTAGCTATGTAATTCCTGTAGTATCACTCGAGTGAAAAATTAATTGGAAGAAACATATTTTTCATGAAAATTAACGTTTTTAGCAAAGTGGATTAGTGGATTTGTGTAAATTATAGTACTTTTGCCATCAGGAGATTATTGTATTAAAATGATTATTGAAATATTATTGAATTAAAATGAGAGTTCCAATTTATATTATCTATTTAATAATACAACATAAAAATATTTTGAAATTTACGAATTATGTTTCAAGAAGAATTTAATTGCTTCTTGCTATAATAGACAGGTAAAAAGATGTCTGTAAAGAGAGTGAAAATGGAAAATAGTTCGGAATGTAGTCCTGTGATACGTATAAAAGGTAGTCCATTATCGGTAAAAGAGAAAATTATTAAAATACAGAAGAAGAGAAAACTTTGGCAAACCGTTAAAGAATTAAATTTTACATGTTCAAAAAAAGATAGAAAATCTATGCTTATTGATAATGACCAAATAGAACCATATTTCAGAATCGTTCAGAATAATAACAATATTCGAACCTTACGTGACGCTTTTTTGGAAGGCTTATCCACTGGATTGAAAAGTACGTCAGGTAAAGGGCGTCAATTCATTGTGACGTAGTAATAAAGGCTTTTTGAAAGAGAGCAGCCTAATATTTGCATCTAAAAAAACTGGACATTATCTCGTGAATATGAACACAGATTTTTTTGAAGAGTATTGCACAAATGATAAACTTTATTCCAAAAGTTTCAGTAATTGTAACGGATAATGCTACTTATCACTCACGATAAATTGAAAGAATTCCCAGGACGTCGTGGAATAAATCACAGAACATTGAGTGGTTAATAGAAAAAAATATTGTTGCTACTGCAGAATTTCTCAAAGTTGAATTGCTCCAATTAGTCAAATTAAACAACTTTAAGTACGCTACGTCGTCGATGAAATTGCAGCAGCACATGAAATTATTGTACTGCGTCTTCATACCTATCACTGTGAGTTCAACCCAATTCAGCTGATATGGGAGCAAGTTAAAGGAGATGTTGCCCGGAATAATACAATAATTAAGTTGAAAAAATCTATGGAAAACTCTATTAAACAAGTGACTCGTGAAAATTGGCGAAACTGCACCAATCATGTTCTTAAAAAAGAACAGAAAATGTGGAAACTACACCAATTTATAGAAGAAACGGTAGAACCTCTAACTTTTGTTGTTAACAATAGTGATTCAGACAGAGATGACATTCTTTTTAAGTAAATGTTTTTATGTCACAATTTTTTAAATAAATTTTGGAAATTATAATAAACTGTTTCTCTTTTTTTTTAATTTTCAAGCAATAATATCTACAAATTATTATTCAAATAAATGTTCTTTTCTTTTAGAAATAATTAATATATTATAAATATTTTAGTAATCCCTTAAACATCCCCCAAGCACGGTAATGCTATGTATACTGGTCACTTAATCAGGAAAAAGGCCTGTTATGGTTATTTAGTGGGTACACCAGGTAGCACTGTAAAACTAAAATAAATCTGAGTAATACTTTATGGTAAAAGCTATTGAAATACACTGAAATTTTTTTATCCACCTGTGCTGTAGTTTGCATATATAATTATGTTTTATTAATCTCTCATGATGCCGAAAATACTATAATAGGAAAAAGTTAATACGTATTATACCCGGAAAGATATACTGAGAAAGCCAGGAATTTTCTAATAGCTATACAAGGATTACATCCGATTACGATCATATGCTAAGTACCTGAAGCCGAAGTACCAGGGTAGGCTCTAAGTAATTAGATTTAATTCAATATGAAAAATATATTAAACAAAACACTATTCTACCATTAAATAAACGTTACTTAAAGTTTATTGAGTTACTTCAGTGTAATTTGCTAGTAATAATATTTTTAACTATACTATACTATATAACTATTTATAGTTAATTTTAAAACAATTCTGAATAGATGTATTTAACGATCTTGTCATAAATCAAACGTTTAGATTAACAAGAGTTATTTAGAAATAGGAATATATGAAATATTTTACTGACATTAAATAAATATTCAACGACCACAAAATCCCGAATTATATTGAAATGCACTCTACCTACATAAAAGAAAAAATTCACTTTAGGGAAGAAACGAACCAATCTCTTGTTTGCCCAACTTCGGTTTATTGAGTTAGGACTATAGCGATTTTTTCTTTCTTTATAAATATAAAAATACTCGAAGGAAGGGCATTCTAATTGGAATTCCAGACAATATATCACATTACGCACAGGAACTTCACAATAATATTAACTCAGCTAGGACTATAACGCGGTCTCTTAATAAAATTCGTCTTCGACAATTCGACTCACGTTTTTATTTCTGATCTCCGTCATTTTTATACATCTTCTGATAACGGCATATCGTTTTAATGAAATAGCCCGCAAACATGTGATTCTCATTCATCAAAACATGGTTTCCCCTCTGCAGAGATGCCAAATCTATAACAAGAAAACTCCTATCGATTAATAATATATGATTAAGCGAATTTTAAGTGTCGCCATTTGTTATTATTTAACTGATCTTAAAATTATGGTATTTTTCTGTTTGAGCCCTTCCTATTTCGGCCCTTACAAGATTTTTAGATCATTTTTTCTCGTTCCTTTCTTTAACAAAGCCATACGATTTTATCTAATAAATTTTAGTAAAGTTAGGGTTGGATGGGTTAGTCTAGATTAGGTTAACTTCTATTTGATATATTTATCTCAAAAATGTGTTATACTATATTTGTTAGGTTGACCATCGAACTATTAAGGATGGATCGAAATTTCAGCAAAAAATAAGCAACCACTGATTTATACCTACGGAGGGCCGAAATAAGGAAAAATACTTTGAAGGGTTTAATCAGGAAGGATCGGAACATAGATAAATCGTACGAGATTATAATAAGGCCAAGTATAATGGACTGGAACAGCCACAATGAATACAAATAGAATCCTAAAAAGAAAAAATATAAGGACACTTTTTGGACTAAATATAAAAAAAAGAGAAGACAGAAAAAATTTATTAATGGATATAATTTGACATATATGTATTTTTTATTTTTTTTTTGCTTCTTATTTTTTAACATCAACGAAGAGATACTAGTAGTTTAATCTCTAAAATTCTGCAACAAAATAGAGTGATTATGACAAAAAGACCAGCAAACATAAAAAACTTGTATTGATTCTCTATTCTTGTTAAATTTCCATAAAATTTGAATATTCTGCGCGGTTGAAAAAAACGTTCAACCTGGCAACGTTACTTGTTGTTTTGCAATTAAACAGATAACAAATGAAAGATTTTCCATGTGTTTTCCACGTTTTCATGTTAGGAATCCGCATTTATCTTGTCTAGGGATTTAGATCGTTATCAGCTGTACCGGAAAATGTTTGGGTTGTAATCATATGTAAACAAATATGGTTATTTTTGAAACGTGTTCATTTAAGGAAGTGTGTTACGTTTACAATGAAAAAAAGTATTTATAGGAACTTTTTATTTAAAATTATAGTAGAAAAGCCATGTTAACTTTAAGAAATCTACAAATAAAGTTAATATTTTCAAATTAATTTCATATTTGGGCTCCTTTAGAAAATTTAACTTTACTACTTAGAAAGTGCCCCAAATCGAAAAAATGGTCATAGGTCATTTTTCACAATTTCATGAGAATACGTTTATAGAAAAAATCAATTTGTCAATTTTATTGTTACAGGGTACGGTTTTTTCTAACCATTTTAACATAATAGATCTGATTTATTCCAGTTTATTCTAAAAAGAAATTCTATTACACTTTGCAAAGATCAGGGTATATCATTTCCATGAATATATATACTTGAAATAAATAGTTCATAGATATGCAACCTTTTACTGTTCTTCATAATTCTCAATAATTGCTTAAATTAGAAATAGAGAATCTTCAAGGATTAAAGGAGCATGATAAAGGATTCCATCTATAACATAAAATAATGGGTGTTTTACAATCAGAAAGCAAATAACAGCTTCAGATATCCCCCCATATAAAAATCACAAAATAACGAAATCATATTTAAAAATGTGAGTTATCTGAGTTTTAAAAAACTTACAGGAGTTCTTCTTTGAAGAAAACATATATTTGATTCTTATCGAAACAACGGTACACCATGTATAACTCCATTTGCAAAATTTTCGATATCAATAATGACAAGGGAGTTATTGAATTTTGTTGCAAGTTTGATACACCCTGTATATTTTAGTTAAGAGCCGTCCTATCTCATAATAAAAATTTATCCTTGTTTCATTTTAGACAAGTTTGCAACCCACCGTTAAGCCTTTGTAATAGGTGTGTTGATTTAAATACTAAAAAGTATTAATTTTTTTATTACCGCATAATTTGATTTTTTTGTCAACAATGTGTCACAGAAGTATTAGAAGCAACTTAAAATATGCTTAGTTTGGTTAAAAAACACTATTTTTTTCTAAGATGCCTCCTTTGAATTAATCAACCTTAAGAGGTCAACGGTCATTTGCTTATAAAATCCACCACTATAAGGGTTTCATTTAAATTTACAGAGCAGGTTGAATGATTTTACAGCGATTCGAAAATCCACGAGGGGTGGGCTAGCCCTTTAGTATTTACCTCTAAATTTGTAAATAGAGAATAATTTTTTTTATTAGACAACAAATTTTGATTCACTATTAAATTTAATAAAACAATGTACACCTGTTTATTATTTATTTTAATCAACACATTTACCTTAAAGAAATATTTTGTTAATAAAATTTAAATAACTTTAAAGAATTCATTAGAATATTGAGAGTATGAAGCATTAGTAGAACCAGCTATTTAGCTGTTTGAATTCTATGCAGAAAGTTAGGGGTGGACTAGCCCTTCGATAATACACTCCAAAATGTTTACATAAATTCTTTCAAAATATTTGGTTTTTCTATAAATTCAAAGTAAAAATATACTCTTGTCTGATTGAAAAAATAGAGCAGTAAGGTTTTTACTCTCAGCTTTTTTTATATTTGGACTTGGATTTTTAATTTGCTCTTTAAATAGCTCTCGATCCTAATTACAACGACTTAAGATTAAAAAGATTTACTTTAGAAAAACCCCATCATCATTTTTTTTATATATTATAATATATTTTCTGTTTTAACATGTTTCATTTACATATGTTTAACTTTTAAGAATAAAATGGTAAAAAAATCTCAATGTATAAAAGCATTTGTCAGTGTAAAATTAATTGGTACTTTTACTATTTATCATTAATATTTAATACTTATTAAAATTTACTCTTACGTTTAGAAAGTTTTATAATTAAAAACCGTAAGTAATCGCATATTATTAAACAAGGCATAAAAATTATACATGCATTAATTTTTGATGATAGGGAAATACATAACTAAACCTAATACACGTTTCAAATATGAAAATAAAAATTAATATATATTATTAATAAATATATAATAAATAGATCAATGAAAATTGCCTAAAAGTATAATACAAGAAGCTAATTTTATATCGCGCAATGTTAAAATTGTAATTGAAAAACTAAATCGAGAGATTTTTACAATTTTCTTTTTTAACGTTCTTAAAGTTAAACATTATTCCTATATAAACTCTCAACAAAATATTTTATCGTTCAAGCCAATTCTATTATTATTCCTAACATTCACTGTAAATCGATGTATTGGTTCGTTTCCAATTAATGTCACTATCGGTTCAAACTTTAATTGAATTCACGTTCTTTCTCCAATTTAGATAATAGCGCCGTTAGTAATGCACAGTATGATCTTAGACTTTACAGTTACTGAAAGTGCTTTAGTTTCTACCATCGATTATCCCTCCCATGCTCTGCGATAAAATATCCTACAAATCTTGTCATCTGACAAGAAAATTCATTAGTCTTCTCTATCAAAGCTGGGCATCAAGTGGTTTCTTTATAAACTAATTTCTCAATGACTTTTAATTGTTACTAATCAGCTCATATTTGACAAACCCTAATCAATGTATTACTGATGTGTATGGTTCGGTGTCGTGCCACAGGGTTCACATATCGACCCGGTTCTGTTCCTGTTGTTTCTCGCTCTTTTATAGTCCGAATGCTTCATTTCATAAAAATAAGTTGTATCTCGAAAAACTATTTATTGCAACAAAAATTTTACAAAAAACTTGTAATTAAATAAAATTTTATACAAGGTGAACTGTAGTCGTATGATCTTCTTATTAAAAAAAATAATTTCAAATGTGGTTAAACCAGAAGCTCATATACACATTTCAGAAGATCATCTGAAGAAAATTCAACTCCTACCACTGGCTTATTCCAGCAGAGGTAGATAAGCAGCTGACTGAAGTACTTCATATATCACTTTCGATTCAGTTCCTGTTTTTTCAATGTATAATCCAATAAAAGGATTGATGAACTTATCGGCTTGACCGCCCTTATTTATTGGGGTCATTAGAAGTAAATGCGTGTTTGTCTAAACACGTTCTGTAATCGATAGCGTCTAAATTTTATTTCCGATCCATTGCCACTGGCGTCTAAATGAATTATTGAGTTATATCTCACACCCTTTTGCCTACCAAATCAAGAGGTCATTCAATAAGCATTGAATATAAAAAAAGTAATTGTATGTTGACAGATAATAGTAGTGCACATTTGACATATTTGATACATGAATTAAAAAAAGTTTGAAGAATAGATTGACAGTTAACAGAAGTACCAGTATTTCCATCGACCACAACTATTCAATTCACGCGTTTTTAACTGCAAGTTTTATTGATGAAATCGAGGGTATTTCATTAGAGGCGCGCCGTAAACTTAATTTATTTTATCAACTTAAGTATCAGCGACAATAATAAAGAACTACCATAAAGGTTAATAAACGTCTGTAGTTCATATTAAAGCTGAATGTAGTTATTAAACCCCACAGAGAGACGATTAACTAGAAATGTTACTTTCCAACGACTTCCCCTTGCAAATAAAGGTTTTAATACGGGGTATATTCGTTTTAATTGGTTCATTATGCGCGATTTATAAATGTATCATTATAAAAAGCTAATAAAATTAGATATTGTTTATTAAATGAAACATCTCAGTATTCATTTTATTAAATAAAGTATGCCTCGTATTATATGGTGGAATAATTTAAATTCAAAATCGAATCTTGTGCACTCTGTACAAAAATTTTAACTGTACGCCCTCTATAATAACATTTGGAACTTTTGATTTCTTTTAACTCTGTCGCACAGTAGAAAATGTGTCGGGAGTTTTAGCTACTTCTCCAACATCCCAACTCGTTTTGTCAAATCCGGATGTCTAGTTTATCCAACAAAACTTTTTACACTTTACGTGCAAAATTTTGCAGTCAGATCACGTACAATATTATGCACGTAGTGTTCGGTAGATCAAACAAATATTTAACAGCAAAATGCATTATAATCGCCGGTAGAAACTAAATTGTTTATAATCACGTAAACGAACTCATAGAGTAATAGGCAATTAGAATTCTAACCTAACTCTCATAACACCGCCAAATTCCATCGTTGCTAACAATTTTTATAATTTAAACATCTGGCGGCAAATTTAAAATTCGCTTTTTAATCTTAATAAAACTGATAAAAAACTATGCCTGGAGGATTCTACGAATCTTTATGGAATTTTAAAGTGGAGCTTCTGACTACAATTTCTAGAAGTTTCAAGGAAAATTACCAGGTTGTCAAGAGGAAAAATCTTTAGAAGACAGTTGGGATTTCAATAGTCGGATAGAAGAATAGAAGTGGAAATCTGAATTATTTTACAGGCGACCAATTTTAAAGTATTTCTTTTAAAGATTTTTGCTAAAAATTATGAAACAACTAATAAAAGTTTATTTTGGAGGTCTCTTGGGCACTGGGAAATGAATTCTCAAAACTAAGATCAATTAGTGTTTTATATTTGATTGTAGAACTTAAAGAATGTCTTTAACTATTTGTATATTTATTAAGAAAATTGGTGACAAACTGGATAAAAAATGTATTTGAAACTTTTGGAAAATGAAATAATTGTACAGCAAATACAAACTATTAATAAATTCGTTGTTGTACTTATGGCATACCTTTCACAATATATAAAGCATTATCTTTATTTAGTCAACTAATGCATCAGTTACTTTTAGAAGATCAGATAAAGAAAAAACTGACATCTACAAATGATTATCTTTACCCTCCCATTTAATAATTACAAAATTAATGATAAAAAATATAAAAAAGCCTATTTTGCAGTTTTAGAAGGTAAAATTATAAAACTCGTGATCTAACAATTCATATTTTGGTTGTTGGAATTAAGAAAAACTTTTGACAATAGCATTCTCTTTTCTTCAGGATTTAGTACTCACAAATTTGGTTACAAAATGGATAAAAGACTTATTTGGTGGTGCATGTGGTATTTTAAGAAGACGGATTAATAGTTCAAAAGCAATATAGATTATTGATGTTTCATTGTCTTAACTAAAGGAAAATCTTTGAAAATCTATAAAATCCATTTAAGAGATTTTGGATTCCTTAGATTCACATTGTGTTTACTGGACTAAATCAAACCTTTGACAAATTATGAAACCTTGACCAACTTGTAATAGAAGAAATCTATACATCTTCCTTTTTATTACATATTTCAGATTTTCGAAAACCAAATGTTAATCATATGAAGCCAAAAATTTCCCCGATATTAATTATAATCTTTTCTAGATTTTCTGTTTAATCACTTATTCTAAAGCCGTTGGCGTCAGAATGTCTTAATTACTATGCCATTGTTGGTTATAGAGAGTGTTTAATAATGAAGTCCTTGCAAGTGAATATTTTCGTATTGTGGTTAATAACAGGCTTCTCAAAAATAATCGCGTTCGTTAGGAAGAATTTGAATTAGAGTATAATGACAGAAGAGGATAGATACACGAAATTAAAAGAGAATAATGTTTGTGTTATAGCCTTAAGAACCGTTCCCTTTCTTAAAACCGAGAAAAACGTACTATATAGCACAAGCTTTAAGAAGATGGCGCCCTATGAACTAAATTCAGATAAAGCACTTAGAAAGTTGTCGTATATTTGCCTAGTCATTTAAATTTAACGAGATTCTCGTGTTTTGCTCATTCCACTCGATCCTGCGCTTCATCAGAGAAATCAAGAGATTATATCGAGAACTAACATGTATTTTTCGAATTCTAACTTAAATAACTTTTCTTTTTCGGAAAATTTCATTCTACTTGAGAAGAATCCCAAAGTTTCCACAACTAGGTGCTGAAAATTTCAGGCTTACGACGCCGCAATATCTGTGGTAGTTCGAAAGAAAACAAGCCAATATGGACGGGAATTGATTTAGTTAGTAGGAATTGAGATTTAATAAAATGGGAGAAGGATCTCAATAAATTTTTATTTATTATGCCCTAGAAAAGGAATTTTAAGAAAAATGTGCTACCATAAATTAACATTTAGGTCTTGAGTGCTTTTTAGCGACCGTACATTATAAATAATTAACTTTGTACCTAAAATATTTAGTTATGAAACAGCTGTTGTAATTTTTACGAAATAATGCTACTCGTTTGTTTAAAATTCTATAAAATAAATTTTAACAGCATAAGTTAGGTTAAAAATGGAACTTGTACATTATTTTCTCCAGTTAGGTAATTACCTAGATTTCAGAACGAATTAATTTATTTGGTAATTTTAAAATAAACTACATAAAGGACTTGTAACTAAAGATGTGTTATCATAATTTTACTTATACTTGGTGATAAATAGAAATGTAACGGAAAAATAAAAAACTGTAAAATAAAAAAGTAAATATCGTAGAAAATATTTTTTACTAAATTTTTTTGACGTTAATACTACTCCTAATTTCGAATTGTTGTTACAAGTAAATATTACTTCTATTGCACACTCTAAAGTTATATTGCTTAGGTATTATAGAAACATAGTTTATCAATGTTATAATACGAGTGACAACATAAAAAATATATATATATACGTAGTGCCAGACCAAAGTTCTGTTTTTTTAAATGGAACATCCCGTATGTTTTTAAATTTTTAATAAACCTCTTGCCGAGCTGATTTCAACGATATTTCACACTTTCTGTTTTTTAAGTTTAATAAAGTATCTACAGCCCCCTGAAAATCACATTTGTTTGAATTTAGATGTCTGTAGCAGCCAAATCGTTAAAAATAAATAAAAACGGCTTATATCAAAAATTTTAAATCCCAACTGATTTTTGATCACTATGTATTAAATATTTTTTAATGCCATAGCATAAAACTTAAAAAGTTAGGATATGGACATGTAAGTCCTTTTTATTGATTTTGATGAAATGTGATACATCGTTAAAATCAGCTACTTAAAAGGTTTATAAAAATGTAAAAACATGCGGATTATTCCATTTAAAAAAAAACATACTTTCGTTTGGCACTACATTCCTGAACACCTTGTATTTTAAAATATGAATTATGAATATGAATGACTGCCTACACTTTTTGTAAATATTTTTTTTCGTAACTTCAATAATAGCGGTCTAATCGAGGTTCGCTACACTAATGCGTCACCCTGTATACTTGATTTTATGGACTGTTTGTGTAACTGAAACTAAACATTGAAGAATATTGAGATTTTTAATAATTTGCAACTTTACATGTTAAATCAATAATGGACTGAAGTTTGTGCGATTTTCTTCTAAAATGTTTTTTAGAGGGTAAATAACATATGTGCTGAAGCTCACAAAACTTTCCACTATTAAACTTTTCGATGGGGTATAGACAACATATTAATGTTTTAGAGTAGTTATTTCATAAACATCACATAAGTTTCTTACTAATACTGACACCTGTCGTGGAGTTAAGTCGAGATTAAATTAGAAGTAAGGCAAAATTAATTTATTTCGGAGAAAGCTATAGTCACATATATCAAATGCTTTAGAAAAATCACTGTATTTTTTTACTGTTACTTATTGTAGGCTCAAAATGTCAACAGAGAGATATAGAGCACCTATTTTATTAAAAATAGATCATTTTTGAATGTTCTTCCAATCAATAAATATCATTTCGATAAATTCTTAAAATAATATGGTTTAATAGAAAAAACAATTTGCATTTCAAAAGAAAACATCATAAAAGTATAAAAATATTTTAAATAGTAAAATCAAAGATAACGTGAATAATTAACTATATAAATTTAATAAATCAAGATTTAACCATTTTACATAAAAAAATGTATTTTGAATAAATTATAATATTGAAAAGAATTGAAATAAAATATTAAAAATAATGATTACTTTTTAATTAAATTTTTTAATATTTTCCGAAAAAAAAAGAATGAGGAAAACTTTTTTACGTTTATATTTAATAGATTTTAATATTATTATATATTTTTGGGGCTGAAAATGATGACGTTATCCCAGAAAATATTTAGTTTACATTTTTTCACTTCACTGTCACCCGAAAATTTTTTGAACGTAGTAATACGTACTTTTTCTGATTTTTGTTTATGGCTCAAGCCAATTTTCCCGGCTTGAAAACTCGCACACTCACAACAAGAACCTAAACTGTCTGATTACCCGGAAAAAAATGTTGTCGACGAGAGGTGACACCGGTTAGAAAGAAGTGCGGGGTCGTTCATGTTGAGAAAGACATGCTGACATTTTTCCTCTCCCATTGATTTATTCTCTCAGTCGGAAACTAATGGCTGGTTGACCATGGATTGGAATCATGCAAGGCTTCACATGGAGGCTCTGAGGCCGACACCGGCAAAGAAGAAAAGTGAAAAAAATCGTGTGTTTGTACGCGTCGTGTATCGACGCTCGGAGATGCAAGAAAATTGGGGTTAAGTGGTTTTCTCTGGAGGGTGTCAGTTGTCGCGACAAAAATATAAAAAGTTTAATGGCAACTTAAAACGCTCTAAGAGCTAATGCATCTCGAAATACACTTTCGTGAACAAATTACAGGGTTTATTAAAACTTGAGGTTACTTTAAACTCAACAAATACAAGAAATTTTACTGTAAAACAAGATCAAACAATTCAGAAATATGAACGTAACAGTACCTACAAATTTGTCGAGGAACTAGCAAACACTTTGCAATTCAAAGACTTATGAAATCTTAAAACACTACACTTCGCATTATATAGATCTGGTGTAGATCTGAGCACATAAAAGTGTAAATAAAGTATTTAAACTGTTTAATAAAAAGAAGTACCTTACATGCACCTAAAATATAAAAGAGCACTTAAAAGGTCTGAGCATGTTTTCAAGTATCAAAAATATAACATTTCCCATAAAAAATTGTGTAAGGAAAAGAGGTTTACGAATACATAAAATGTTTGTAAGCACATAAAAGTTGTAACAGTTAAAATCTTTACCGATCAAGTCTCATAAGCACCTAAAAAGCTTGTTAGTACTATCAGTTTACTAACCGCCTATAAGTTTGCACAGATTTACGACCACATCTGTAGTTTACATGCACATAAAGTACTAGTGAGCACTTAAAAGGTCGGAAAATACCTTCGAGTAAACAAAAACATATGGGGTGATTGAAAAAATAAAAGTCCAGAGTTTTGCAAACAAAGAAAATTTTAGAGCACATATAAAATTACTAATCGTATGAGGTTTGAGAACCGTACTTTTTAGTATAAAAAATATATTAGATGAACAAAAAATGACATGAAATTGAGAGACTCAGTCAAAGATATAAGAGACATGAAAGCACATTAAAAAAAGGTTAGCACTTAGAAGATTTGATAATACTGAGAATGGTTTTGTATATCAAGAATACACCAGTGTTAATATTTGTATGAGCTCGAGTAGTTGTTAACATATAGAACATGTAAGGTTGTATCTATTAAAACCTGTAGTTAAAACAGATTAATAAGCTAACCAGCTATAATTCGAAACATTCCGTGTAACCGAGCGAGTACATAAGTAGTATGGACAAGAAAAGATTAGCAAGCACTTAAAATATTAGTTAATTTAGGTAACAATTCTTCCCATTTGTACGTCTTTTTAAATAAACTCGGAGGTCTCTGTTGAAAATATCGTTTTATAATACCACCTGAAAATAAATGTTTACATTAAATTTTAAGGATTAAACCTTAAATGCTTTTCGCAAAGGTTTATACTTGAAATAAATCTAAACTTGTTGCATTGTAAAAAAGAGCAGTAATTTTTAAGAAAATTAAATACGTTATGGGTAAAACAATATTTTTCTGTGTACGTCTGTATTTTTCGCTGCAAATTTTATAAGATACTGTGCTACATTAATTCTCTTCATATCAGACATTTATTCTCAATGTTCTTTTTCCTTGTTGTAACACTCCAAACAGGGCCGTGAGAATGTAATATTATGAGTAGTTATGGAAGTAAATTAAAAGTTATTTATGCCACGAAGTAATTAAGTGGTTTAAAAAATACAAAGAAGTCCGTGGATTGCACTTATTTGTACTCGTCGTTTATTAACAAAAAAGCAATTTATACAGAGTGGTTTATAACTATTGAAAAAGTGGAGGTTATTTGGACAAAATATATGTCTCATTAAAATGTTGCCGTGGCAATAGATACAAGGTGTTTAAATTGAAATTTTGTTTCGTTTTTTGGTAATAATTTTTCATAATTTCATAAAATATTTTACATTTCAGTACATTGGGTGACACATAAGCTATTTACAATGTTAAAACTGAGTCGTAATCATTTTTGATGACAGTTTTTAGTAAGTTTTATTAGAAAACACAACGTAAATATTATTTTTTGTAAAATTGTAATGCTTTTTTTTACTAAATACTCTTACTGACTTTTTGTATGATTCCTCACCAGATGTAAAAAGACCAATGTGGTTTATGCAGAACGGAGCTCCACCTCATTTCGCATCAGTTAGAAATCATCTTAGTGATATATTTCCTCAACATCTAGTGATGCCACTAAAAATATTTAATAAAATATAGAATCTCTGTTTAAATTTGGAGGAAAAACATATTAATTGGAATCCCTTTTGAAGACTCTAAACTCAGTTGCGTTTTTCTCGAAAACGGTTGAAATTAACTTGCGCTCACTATATTCCCCAATAGTTATGACTAACTCTGTATCGCAACAGATAGATAATTTTCTCTTGCGCTTTCTTAAAATTACAGTGCCTGAACTAGTTGATAACCAATTACTGCGAGTTATTACTTCCATATTTCATTATACCGAACCACTGCAAGGCATTTAACTTTGACCTCATCGCCTAATTCCTTACGGTGACAGGACAGGCCTCGAATAATCTCCTACAGAATGTCTTTACAAAATTCAATTGGGATGAACAACTCACCTTCCAACACTTTAAAACCCATCTATTCAAAGAAAGTCAACAATCAAAAAATTAATGACTATATGCTGTAGGCATTTGAGTTCAACCAAAAAAGTCCATGAACTCGTCGATGCCAGAAATCTGGTTAACATCGGTAGATCAGAGATGAAAGTTACGAGACTAATATCTCCAGCGCAAAAATTGCTTGTATCTAGTATGTAGGTTCTATTATACCAAATATCGGACAACAACTGAAAAATCTGGGCCTGATAGTCGTTCGATTTATTTCAGAGTTAGAAAGCTAGAATCTGAATATGGTCAAATACTAAGTTTCCGGAGACAGATATACATAACACCATGAGAAAATGTGAATGTCCCAAACTTTTTTATTATTTACACAAATAATCTGACTGCAATGAAATCCAATATCAGAAGCTTTAGAAACAGAAATATAAGCAGAAATGGAAACACTTTTCGAAGAAATCGCACAAATTCCCACTAACATAGAAATAACCCCAATCAAATCAACCTAATCAATAAAATTGACTTAATCTCTACTCCACCTCGAATTACTCTAGCTTCATCCACTTTAGACATTACCCGACTTGCTCCATTTTTACCCAGAACCGTTTCAAATCACCCGTGGATTAAAAACAAATTTCAACCTCGGCTGAAATCACAAAGAATTCATTCCTATCTCCCTTTAATAAACCTAAAACAAGGAAACAAAGACAAAAGCACCCTTGGAAAAATTAGTAGCACTACGAAATCTATCAAAGATAAAATAGAAAACAGATTCCTCCTTTCATTCTGATTTCATTGAAATAGGTTACTTCTTTGAAAATACAATCAACTCTGACGAGGATACTCTTTTTCAAATTCAATCTCCATTTTCGGACCACAAATTATCAATTCGAAAACTCATAACGAATACCTGGCAATCAACTTGGATTGAAACAATCATCAAACTCAAAGAAATCATTACAAATCACTTCCGCTTAGAACACACATACCAACGCACCAAAATATCTGACAGAAGGAACCTCCTACTATTTGCAACAACTGTGCTACCCAACTCACAGTTAAACACCTCTTGGTAGAGCGTCTTTTATAAAATGAAAACACTATGTTGTCAATAAAGCTGTTTTAGAAGAAAATTAGATTGTTTAATTTAAGAGGTGTGCTCTTCAAATCTCAATATACAATCAAAGATTATGCCAAGATTTTTACATACAGGATTAATTTTGAAATTTTCATCGCTAACGTTAACATTGAAGGTACCTTAGAAAATAGATTTATGCTCAATTTTCCAGCATATAATTTAACGTTATGGCATAGAAAGTACTGTTCAATAGACCATAAATCATTATTTAGTAATGCGGCTCTGTTTTTGGTTTTTGGATCAAATGAAAGGAATATATGAGTAACGTCTGCAAATAATTGGATAATAATATGACTGTTACATTTCCATAGATCTAAAACAAATATTAAATATAATAAAGGACCTAAAACAAACTCCTGTGGTACTCCAGAGGTAACTAGTGAAAAATGTGAAGACTCATTGTTAACAACCACTTTTTGCCTACGGTTACTAACATAATGCTGAAGAAATCAATGAGAAGTTTAATCAAAACTGTAATATTTTAATTTTGCACCAAAAAGAGAATGATCGAAGGTATCAAAGGTTTTTAAGTAATTTAACTGTTCACAGTTGGACCCAGGCCTCTATCTAATGATTGAAAGATATAATCAGTAATATTTGTAAAAAAGAGTAAGAGTACTGTAGCTGGAAGCTTGATATTTGGAAACCATCTCATTGTTTATAATGTAATCATAAATTTGTATACTAATAATATTTTCTACAATTTTTAAAAAAGTAGGAAAGGTCTCAAATCACTAAATTGTGTCATACAACCTAGACGCTAAATTTGCCAAAAGATGTAAATGCATATTGTAATTTCAAATTGCTCGCCCCCCTGCTAATATCTCATTCCAGTTGATGCGGGATTATTTTTGTTGAAATAAAAAAATAAAAAAATAGCAGCATAGTCATTTTAGATCATGTTTTTCTTTATGCGTAAAATATTTTTGTTACAGAAAAAAAACCAAAAAAATTCGATAATAAATTTGTTAGAACAGAGGTAAATTAAAAGGTGTTTTGCTTGTGTAAAGTAACGGAAAATGTATCTCAGTGGTAGCAACAACAATTTTACACAAAACCTATGTTTGTCTAATTCATAAATCAACAAAAGCATTAACATTCAAGGTACGTTAATTTCGGCATATTGTTCTAATTACAAATAATTAATAGCTGGCACTGTAGGCCCCTGGTGTAAACTATCAGTAATTATCGTCATTATGACATCGATGTTTTGCTATTTTATATTTTCAATCTGATACAAAATATATGTACCGGGTAGGGGAAGATGAACAGCATTATTTTGATTATTATTTTGTATGTTGGTCGTAATAGTAGAATATTAGATTAGATGCAGTACTGATTTTCGCCAAATCACAATGTGGATACTTTAAATTAGTTTCAAACAACGTGAGTTTGGAGTTTTAGATTTTTTTTACGTTATTGTAAACTTTTGTTGACCCGCATTATGTTACAAATAGTTGCAAAGTGTCGATACCATCATATTGCAATCTGTTTGAGAGACAAAGAAATCTGTCTGTTGATACTCGTCAAATTTTAATATTTTATACCTTTGTTTTTGCTCGTCTTTGAATTTAAGTAGCAAGAGTCGAACATGTTTGTTACACAGTAATGCTTTTAGTTCATTATCCAACTTGACGTCAATACTTCCTGTTTAAAAAGCAGCTTAACTAATCCCTTACCTTAAAGGAAAATAGCTACATTATTTTACTTTGAATATTTCAAGCTTGGCTACAGCATCCCGGTATTCTGTTTCGTCCCTTATTAACAGGAATTTGTGCTATGTGACTATGATTACACGTCCAGGTTATTCTGGTTAGTGTGCATATTTCATTAATTAATTAATAAAGTATGAAAGACGCTTATCGATTTTTCACATGTTCAGTCAAAATTGAATTTGTTAAAAGTGGTAGCTGCAGAATTTTTAGTTTAGGAGTGGTAACAATTAAATAAAAAGGAAAAGTTTTATAAGAAATCGGTAAAATTGATAATGCATATAAATTTTAATTTGAAGAGACGATAATTTCAAAAATATTTTTTTAATTTAATTTTTTTAATAATGTAATTTGCAGTTTTAAATGTTAATCCAATAATTCACTGAAGTTTTTCTAGATGATAAGTAGCATATATTTTAAGGAATAGTTAACTATATAAAACGTTCTTGTATTAAACTAGGTACTTCATTTTGGATGAGACATAGACAAAATCTACTGTTTTCAGAATAAACATCACATAAGTTTCTAATTATAATACTGACCTGACTCCGGGTTGGAGTTACGTCGAAAGCATTTAAATTAAATTATGACTAGGCTGAAATTAATTTATTCTGTCAAATACTTTTGAGAAATCAATTTATTTATTTTTTAATCAATTATTTTAGTCTCATAAAATTTAAAAACGAATATATAGAGTACCTGTTTTTTTAAGTATTAAATTGCCGCGAAGGAAAAGTGGCAGTTGCAGAATTTTTGGTTGACAGCGATAAAAATTAAATATTTTGAGAATGTTTTTAAGGAAATTGGGGCGGGACAGTCACGATCAAAATTATTTGGAATTTATGTTCCAAAATAATTATAAACAATTAGTTTTTTAGATCAGTCATTACATATTGTTGATTTTTGATACATAGTGTGTATCCAGAAATTGAGTTTGACAATGAAAATTCTTTAATTTAATGATTTAGGAATAATTTATAATAAGCGGATGTATGTTATGAAACTTGAAAAAAATATATAGAGACTTGGCTAATATTAATTATGAATTTACTCTCAAATTTATGATAAAAAAATAAAAAGTATAAATAACACAAATAATTATGTACATTTTTTTGCTAATTGAAATTATTTTACTTCGGCCGGTTTGAAGAGATAAAGATGTAAATTTTAATCAGTTGGCAGTCATGATATTTGCTTTTGAATGTACGTAAAAGTAAGATTAGGATTCAATTTTATTTCGCGAAAATGAAAATTAATAAAACAAGAAGAAAATATATATTTGGAAATAAAACATGTCAATATATTATCAACGTTTAAGTGGTCAAAATCGAAAATCTAATAATTCAGAAAACCCACAAAATGTAATTCTATTTATGTACATACAGCGTTGTCGCCTCACCAACTAGTTGATGGCGAAAACTGTAAGTCATTAATTAATTATTTTTTAATACAGAAAGAATTTCCTATTGGTTTTATTTTGTCTAAGTTTAAAGAATAGCATACTGAAATTTCGTAACCTTTTTTCAATTTTCTCAGCACGAAGCTTCCTAATCGTATCGATTTTGCTACAGAAAACTTTTAGAACATAAAATTAATCTAAGAAAAATTAATTTTTACATTCTCATACTTTCGTTTAGTGACTCAACCTCCCTAATAAGATATACCAATATTTTTCGTAAAATTAATATTTGGGAGCGAGGTTTCAAATTTATTGTATAGGGTCACAGAGTAGTAATTCTAAAAAAGTTAAGATTATTTAATAATGGAGACTAGTACTCAAATAGAAATTAAATACATAAAAGTCTAATACTAGCTAGCGCGAAATAATTTTTTGGAGCCTAAAATCTTAAAAAAAGTTAAATAATTTAATACAATCAAGACCACACTGACATTTGTCACTATCACTGAAATTACTGTTGTGAAGAAATATTTTAGCAATAATTTCTAGATAGACAATTCAAATCTCTTTTTAGCAAGGAATTAAAATCTTAGGTTTTGAAGGAGTCATTGTCAAACTGGACAAAAAAATGATGATATTTTTAAAGAGAATAAATTGTATTTTTTCCAACAATTTATCGTATTTCTCGAATTATACTGAATCTGCCTAAAATTTATCCGTTGGTAATAATTCTTATTATCGGTCGTAATATATTAACGGTGAATTTTAAACTGTCTCTGCCGTTAAACCTCATCCACCAATGGAAAATAATCCAAGAAATGGTCTCGAAACGAAATATAGATGGGGCGATATTAATAATTTGTTATATTGTACGATGTGCGCATATCGCGACATCTAACGGACATATGAACATCGAATGATAAATCTTTAATAGTAAGGACCGTACTCATTTTATTTTAAAAATAGAGCCTATTTCTCGGTTAGCTATAATAGCCGAAAATTCTTGTTAATATATTTTGATTAATTAATATTTAAAAAGTATCACTTACCTTTAGTTGATTCCCCTTTTTTTCAGAACCTATATTTTTCACTTTTTATGAAAATTGCAATAAAAAATATAAGTTTGCCAATAAATTAATATGTTTTATTTTTTTTATTTGCTGATGAACTCGAAATATTTAACAAGAACATGCTAAAATATATTTCACGATAAAACAAATTTTAAATTTTAAACCAAATCCAATTTCTCTCTATGAAATAGACTCGAAAATAAATATAATAAATCTTGTTTTTATTGTGGAATTCAAAGATACAAAATTTTAAAGTTTATTCTCAATTTTATTTATAATACCCATACTCAAATGGAATAAAAGAATCGTATATCAATATAAAATGTTGGAAGTTGGTTTATCCCTAACAACAAATTTTTAGCATGTTCCGTTACAGAAAATATAAAACTTTAAATGTACTCACGTCTAGCTGCATAATAATCTTGTTATACGCCCACAACCACCTTTGCTGAGCTGTAATCTTTGGCCTTTGCTCAGGTTCTTCTTCTTGAATCTCTGGCACGACCAATCCCGGTTCCTCATGCAACTTAATAGAAAATAAATAATTTTAAAAAAAAACCCATGTGATAAAAGAGCCTTCAAAAATTACCAAAAATTAATAATGCCCTAAGAAAATAATATTTACGTAGGAAGTTTTTCGCACAAAAAATTCTGTTATTTATACAGATTGTATCTAAGAAAATTTAAAATGGGGTGTTGAAAAATAGTTTTTGATTAGCTAGTATACAGAAAATGCTCTACTCCAATCTACCTTCGTTAATGTTTCGCTATTTTTCTTCCGATAGATCTTATTATTCATAATGACTGTGGTTTTATCTTATGGTAGAATTTTTGTGGATTCAGAATTTAGTAAATGGTTGAAAACTTTATTTTTGTCATTTGTAATATTACTTTTCCTATGATTCTTCTTATTCTCCTTTTGAAATCGTTTGCTTTTTCTGGCTAGAGGTTTCCTGATGCTGGTTTGTTTCATTTTGGAACTACTGCGAAGGAGAGACGTTTGCTTTGATGAGATTTTTCTGTTTATGTCAGTGTTTTGGTGATTGTTGTTTGGCCTGATTTATTGTTCTTCTTTTAGTGGTGTGGTTCACTTTATTGGTGAAGTTTTCTAACTCTGGTTATGAAAGCAGAAAGAGAGGAAGAAAAGTGGTAATGACATAGAAATAATTTACCTACATTCTAAACGTACATTATAGGCTAGTATGGGTCAAATATGAACTGTTTCAGTGATGATTCTCTACAAAGAAAGAATATCAATACTGATGGCCATAGGATCTAATCAATAATTGATTGTGGTAATTTCAATGACGTAAAGATACTGTATATTTAGAGCAATGTTTGTTTAAAAGCTTTGATATAAGTGATATAAGTGATCTAGAAAATATTACTCAAAATTTTACATTTTCTGCAGTAAAGAGTTGGTATTTATGCTCGATATGATTTACAAAGTAAAGATCTTCAGTACCTTAATTTACGCTATCCATTAAATCGAGAGTATTCCAAGGTTCACTATTTGGACATTCATGTACTCTTATATACATTAGATTTGTAGTCACATTTTCTTAGCACAATTTTTTGCCGATGATAATAAAATATACATAAATTTAAACCCAAGTACAAACTACAAATTCATAAATTACCTATATAATAATCCATTCAAATTACTGTTTTTATACTAATTTTTTTTTAAAATATCAAAACTCATGTTGTATTAAAAATTTCAAACAATTTATTACCAATTATCGAATCTTCTAGGACACTAGGTTTATATTATCCAAGCATTTTTTTACATCTATGCTATTATCAATTAAAAGGCTCTTCTGATATTTTTATTTCTCGGTTTGTTTTTAAAACTATATTTACTTACCTCGACTGGAAGACCATCCTGAAGATGATCGTTTTCCATAATATCTTCGGGATGTTCAATAGTAGTCGGTGATCGTCGTATGGACACCCGTCGGCCCGGTACTGTGACGTCCGCACCATTTTTCTTTGAGTAACTTAAGTATGGATCCTCGAAGGTCTATACAGAAATAATTGTAAATTAGTAAAATACATGTATCAACAAAGCGTAGCCTGGAATTGTATATTTTCAGTATCACATATATATTTATAAATGTATAGTATAATTTATGTTAAATAGCCTTCACAATGTTAAAATAAGTATATAAATGTGTTTTTTATTGAAAACTGTTTGACGATTAATTATACTTTTATCAACAAAATTATGCAAAAATTCAAACCAAATAAAAAAAGTGACACTTATTTATTCCATTGCAAAAATTCTTTTTTATGTAAAATTTATTTTGTTATTACGTACTTGGTAAGGAGGATCCGCAGCTGACGATCTTCTGGAATTCGTTCCGGAAGCTTGTTGTTGGGCTCTCTGCAAGGCAGCTGCGGCGGCTGGATGATACGGATCCAGTATCACACTGCCTTGTGAAGGTTCTCTACTGCGTACGATCGGTTGACTTACATTGATTCCATCATCTCGACTATCTACATGTATCACAGACATTGGAGAATCGTGTTTTATTGCTTGATTTACCGAATTTTGGCCTAAAACAAGAAAGAAACCATTAGGTTTTCCAATTTTACTTCAAGTAAGGAATGTCTTACCATAACTAATGCTATCTTCAGTCTCTTCCTCAATATAAACATCCGTACTGTCCTGAACATCGAGGTAGGTTTCCTCTTGGATGGTCTTGTTATTTTCCAACTGATTTCCGTAATAACTGCTATCGATACAATTCTGAGTCTTTAAGTATCCTTTGTTGTTGTTTCTGTTTCCCAAGTCACTATGAATCTGAGCTACTGTCAGACTGGGAATTCCGCTATTGTCTATTGCTAAAAAAGCAACATAAGTACCCACATTTTATTTTGGATTTCCGAAAGACAAAATATTGATACAGACTTGTTTACTCACAAAGTCTGTGGTAAAGAGAATGATACACAAAATGATCAGAAATGAAGTTTCAGTTAAAGAAGAAGATAATCAATAAGATCAAGCTAATAGAGTGATTTAAGTAGATTAAATTCGATTTTTAATGAGGCCATAATTTCAATAGCCTTTTCCCCCTGAACCTTTTGCGATATCTTAAGGATAACCATTTTCGTTTAGTTAGTTTCTATTTAACTAATAAGATTAAAGCTTCTTCTAATAGTCTAATCGCTCCTATTTTTTTTCAACTGGTTTTAGAAACCTTAGAAACGTTGTTCTTACCAGTTTTCTATTATGATCATTTATTAAGATATGCTCGTGAAGTCTTGTTGCAATGCTCCAGAAAAGTTTCAACATCCAAGGCTCTGGTAATTAACAGTTTATTACGATTACCCAGGTTTTGTTCGGCGGTTCCCTAGAAATCTGGACTCGACTTGCATGTAACCCAGTTGCTTGGTTACCGAAATAAATGGCAATTGCTTTTTGTTAGCCTCTTATCTTATTAGGTCTGTTAGCTAGTGATTTACTGTTAGGCGAACAAAAAATAAACAAAAAGAAACAATGGAATTATATGATAGCGATCGGAATAAGGGCATAGAAAAAAGAAGACAAACCTGTCGTATAATGAGATGGCCAAATGATAAAGCAACATCTGATATGAAAAGAATAGTCAGATAGACAAAGAAGTAGTTAGAAGTGATGGAGGAAAATATAAATACTGAAAAATTAAAAACAAAACAATAATGAACTGAAAGAGACTGAAATCAAGCCGGTAAAGCCTCTATATAATATTTTACCTGAATTGTCGTCTTTTTCTATTGCTCTAAGGTTGTGGTGCTGGTCCGCCATGTGTGTCATTGTGTTCAGGATATTTTTTTGTGCAATATCGTCTAAGTTGTGGTTTTGTGCTGTGGTATTAATCGAGTTCGTCATAATGTTATCCGATGGAACTTCGGCGTACGTAGATTTTGTGTATTGGTGCAAGGAGTTTGTTATCGAAGATATAGCCGTGTCGAAAGAGTTCCTCAATTCATCGTCTCGAAATTCTAAACTATCCGTGTTTTGTTGTATTAACTGGTTGCCGTCTAGAACAGGATAATAATAAAGATAGTGAAGATGGCTTTAAAACTGGATATAAATAACCATGGTTGTTCTGATACTTACCAATTCCTTTTTTGATATAAACGTCCTCATTGTAATACGTTTGATTGTAATGGCAATTTTGAGCAGTTCTAGTGTAATAATCGTTTTGAAAGGTGCTGCTAGTCGTTTGTGGATACACAATATTTTTATCATTAGCTAAACTTGTTGCCGAATAAACTTCTACGTCCTGAGCTACTGGTAAGTTATCCGTACTTTGATATGCATAATTGTAGTCTTCATTATAATTTTCTGCAGCACTTATAGCACCTGACAAGCCAAAATAATGTTTTAATACTAGAAAAGATTAATAGGCCACAAAATTTGAAAAATTAAAAGTCCTTCCAGGTAATCAGGTAGAGGAAATAGGATTAGGATTATGTTGCAAAATCTTAAGTTGTTTATCTTGGCTGGAGAATTGCAGAATTACGTCTCTCTTGCCTCGAGAGATCAATATGATGTTCTCTTCCATACAAAGACTCCTGCAGTTACCTATATTTTAGTACTAGAGTCCTATGTCTATTCTTATGCTTGGGATTGGACCTGGATTTTGCCAGTCCTTCCAGACAGTTTTTGAAATTCAGTAGGTAGAAGTAATGTTGAGATTGATACGGGAAAGGATGCAAGTTGATGCAGTGTGAAGGGTTCAATAAAAACAGAAATAATTAATGCAATATGACTTTAATGATGATGAGTTGAAAACAAAGAACGGTGACGAGCAATACATATAGAAAGTATCGTCTACTCTATGACTAGAAATGTATATATCTTCTTTAGAATACTTACCAAATCGCATGTAACTATTGTCTAACTGGCTATCAGCATAATCAGCAGAGCTTGTCCTCTTCATAAGTTTGTTCCTTTTTCCTCTAAGATTAGGGTTCGGAGTAGGAAGCTTTCTGCCTGGGGTCATCGCTCTTGTGGGCTCTAACGATTGCGCCAACCTTGAGATGATCCTAAAAAAAAAGCATAATTAAATATGGATGAAACTAAAATTTCTTTAATAAATGTGTTCTAGTATGTAATTTGTTCACAATGCTACTAGATTTGAGCACATTTTTTTTTGCATAATAATACTTATATTGTTTAATCAATAATTTTTGGCCTTGTCTTTATTTTTAAAAATGATATAGATTAAATGAAGTAAAGGTTATGTCTTGCCTGGAATTTTTTGTTGGGGTGGGAGGAAGACTGGCTCCTCTGTGGGAGTAGGATTCTGGGGTTTTGCAGTCATCTTCTTGGCTCTGTTGAGAAAATTGTCTCCAAGAAGTTTTCTTATTCGGTATTTGGGGCATTCTTCTTCGGCCAGTGGACATGGGTCTCGTGGGCTCGTCGAATAAAGAGTGAACATCTAGAACATACTCAAATGCCCGAATGTGTCTTTAAAGCTGTAGATAATTTTTACCTGCATTGTGTATAGTGGGTAGTTGTTTATTAGTAATATTTTGAAGCGCTGTAGGTATGGAGGGTAGCTTTTTGGAAGTTCTGGGTTTGGGAGGGACATAAGGGTCAAACCCTCCACTATCCCATTGACGATCTTCATCTTCTTGGCCGAAACGTTCTTCTTGTGAGGAGTAAGGCATAGTGTCGTAGTACTCGTCGATGCTTTTATTTTGCTGGTTAGTTGACGGATATCTAAAACAAAAATTTGACCATTTTGAACTTGTCTAAACGCTCTGAAAATATACAGCTTTACTTTGGACTTGTATAGTAATAATTGTGGATGAAGTCAGGTTAACTCTGGACACCTGTAAGCTTTAAATGATGTCTGTTTTAAAAAATGATTTTTAAACTTACCTAGTAACTTTATTTGATGTATATCCAGGGTAATCGTAAGTGACGTCGTCGTATAACGTTGTTTGCCTTTCTAAACTTGGTCTACGAGCTAAAAATTAAATTAAATGAATGTCAGAAAAAGCTTATGAATGATATTATCTTGTTACCCTTATTGTATTGAGTACTAGGAACATCAGTGGCGTCTACATAATAACTAGCATCACTAGCATCCAAGCTATCAGCAGTTTGGTTGTACACAGTACTTTCACAGCTCATCCAAGTGTCATGACTGCTTAAAGAAACAGTAAATTAATAATAAGAAAATATACCAGTTTAATCTTATCGATTAGATTTGAATAATTGAATATAAGAATTAAAATAAATAGTCGCATATTTTCTGACCCATATATATTTTTTTTTCAGACGTAGAATAAAATCTTGCGAAGTATAATTTTCCACGAAGTAAATTTTTAAATTTTAATTTTTGCCAAAGACATTTGCATTAAATAAGCCTCGTGTGTGACAAACGTCGTTATTAACGCATGCAATTTTAAAATGAACTAGTGAAGTTTTATGAACTGTTATCGCCTTCCGTATCAAATTCTTAAATTATGTACTGGAAGTTGAGGTTAATATCACTTGTTAGTTGGAAATAGTGTTGCGACGGTAATTATTTAAAAAGTTAATAATGACGACGTGAAAGGAATTAAGTTCATTATTAAATTTAATGTTTGCGACATTTTAAATTAAATGCTCTTACCTCAAAAATGTACCGGGGCTTGTAAAAAACTACAATGAATTGAATTTACCTTACATAGTTTAACTTGTTAAGTTTTCTATTGTGAGGTCGACTGTTGTAAAAAAGTGGTTCTACATCGGTACTGTTTTCTTGGATTTGATTGGAATTTTGACTCCGATTATTTATTTTAAAGGTACTGTAGTTATCTGTAGTGGAAGAATTCTAAAACAAAAAAGTCAATATATTAATATCACAGTTCAGACATGTTCCTGAATTTTCATGTCATCGTTTGAAATGAAATATCAGGCAATGTTAAATAAAAGCGTCAATTGTGATCTGTTAATAATCATTTCCAAATTGTCAATTGTCAACTTGTCCTTCAGTTATCGTATGTGACTTTTCAGCTCATTAAAGACATTTATGTAAAATTTGAATATGTTTTTATTTGAATGGTTTCATTTACACGACGAGTGTTTTTAAATTGTATTTTCTCTTGATATTTACTAATCGATAGCAACTAAATGCACTGGATTCATAAAATAGGTTTCTTGTTTAAGATATGTGTCCCTTTACATACAGGGTGACTCAATAATGCCAAAATTTGGGATCGGGTTACTTGGGTCAAAATATGAAAAAAAGTTCTTATAAACATATATGCAAACGCTTCGTTTTTGAGATAAATTTTTTTTAAATGTTTTTTTTAATATGTAAAATCGTTTTGCTTGATTATTTTCAGAATTTGTTGATATTGATCTTTAGAGTTGATCTAGAAAAGTATGCCCACGGGATAGACCGATTGGTAATAGTTTTTAAGATCTTTTTTCGTATATGACGCTTTCTTTTCGAGAAAAAAATGGAAATCCAAATACTTTTCAGTCTTTATTTAATCAGGTTTTTTCAAAGGAGGTTCCGAGAAAAGCAAATATCGCACGAAGCAAGATACGATTCAGGAGCTTAATTATTAGTATCGGAAAAAATTATAACAATTGTACTATTTTGTGTACAACTAAACCAACATTCCCTTGGATTAACTTTAATCTGTACAAAATAAGCCCATTAAAATATCAATAAAATAAATGAAAATGATGAATAAAATAAAAATATTAATATCGGCCAAATGTTTTTTAGATATTATTAAAATATTTTTTATTAAGAAATATTAACCCCCCGTATCTTACTAATGAAACGTTGTCAGACATAGGTTATTAAGAAATTTTTCCATATTTTGATCCAAGAAATAGTATTCGTATAATATATTGAGTCACCATATAACCCTATTGTTAGACCTTAAAGTTGTATTAACCTTAACTAACTTCTGAACGTAATAAGACACAGACTTCGGTTAAAGATAAAATCGGATAATTTCAAACTTAAAGGAGATATGCTGAAGTAGAACCTTAATTTTTTTATATAAAACAATGGGTACTATGACACCTGAAAGTTAGTCTAAGACCATATTTAACACTGTCCTACTTTTGAAATTTTATTATCTACTAACCGTACATTGTTAATTTCTGCGACCTCGGACAACTTCAAACAACCATATAATAAAACTTCTAAATAAAACCAGAGTTTATTTAATAAAGGATCAAAATAGCTTTTAATTCATTTTTCTATAAAAGCAGTAACTATTCTTTTAAGTTAGAAAATATTTCATTACACCGGTTTTTAACAAAAGGTGTTATTTTTGTTCAAGTTAGTAGAGGGAATTAGACTTTAGACGCGCACTGTATTTCATAAACAGCTAATCCGTCATATAAAATAGTTATATAAAAGATTTCATAACTATTTATGGTTTAATGGCTTACTGCACCCAGAGAAAAATGTGATCCAGACTAACAGCACTTGACCCAAGCGGCCTAGCTAGACTATTTGAAAGGCATATCCATTTATTTCTGTTGACAGACTTTATTTTTCTTAGACACACCCAGTGTCTATCCTCAGAGTGATAAAGTACCTTTTTGAATATAATTGTATGTATTTAACGCAATGTTTCAGTTAAAAAAAAACTAGTCTGTCGTCAAATGGCATATTCCGTTACTTTGTTGGAATAAAAGCTCGGTCTACCTGGTGATGTCTCCGATGAACGTCGGGGCTGAGGTGCTGTTGATGGTTATGCGTGACCCCCAACATGTGCTGGTTGTACGCGTTGGGGGTATCGGCCCTTTCCGATGAATTCTCCCTGGAAGTTTCCAAAGACCGTTGGGGAGTGTTGATTTGATAGGCGGCAGATCGAAATTGGGAAGCTGAAGAGTTTGGGTGCTGTCCCACGGGGTAATTGAGATCGGAAGTATAGTCGCTGTCTTCACTGTACCCCGCTGAAATGTCATTTTCAAATTGATTATCATAGGCTGAAAAAAAAATTAGGGGAAACTGTCAAGAAGCATGCTGCAGGTGAAACAGGAGAAATTAGGTGTGTTAGAAAGTTTTTAATAAGGCTTGTTTTGAAAATATTGTTAACAAACGCGTTAGTTTTTTGATTCAAGTTAACTATTTTTGCTCAAAATATGCATTAATTAGGTTTATTGTTGTTTATATGAATCGCTAATTTTCAATATTTTTGGTGAGATATATACAAGAAAAATATAGCAGGTGTGCAATGAACAGTAAGATAAGTATTTGAAATATATAGAAACTTACAATGTCCAAGGTAAATCATTTGTCTACGAAAATTATCTACTCGTCCCTCTTGGTCCATACTGTTATTTAACATTTCTAATTTTCTTTGTAGGTCCATTGCTTCTATATTTTCAGCATCTAAGAAAGCAATAAATAAATTTCCAAATTTAAAATATCACTTAAACACGCAGGGTAGCCCAGGGTACTCAAACTAATAGAAGACACCTTTAGTTAAATTTAACGCAAATTTTATTTTTAGCTAAATAAATATTGTTTTTTAAAAAATAGTTCATATATTAATGTAAGACCTGATCCCTATTCGAGATTTCCATATATATTATACGGGTTGTCAAACCTACTGCTCTAAGATTTAAGTAGCTATGTTGAAAATAGAAAAAATGTCCCATCCAAAATAAAATTTACAGTCTCTTTACGTTAGTATCACCATGTCAAGCTTTGATTGGGCTCTTTATACTCAGAAATACTTGAGCTAAGGCAGGTTTATGCATTTTTCCAAACTTACCGAAAGGTAATTCAAATCGACAGTCTAAAAGCATGGAATGGCCAGTTGGCATCTTAGTACCAATTACTTCTCCATCTCGCATTACCAGTTCTGCTTCTAAAGATCTCCATTGGCCATTTCCTTCCTAAATAAAGAATAATGAATACTGGGAGACGAAATACTACTTAGCCTCTATCTATTTTAAATAATACTACTATCAGTGAGTGAACAGTCTTTTAACTGTGGTATCCAAGTCTGATATTGTGAAACTTGGTGTAATTGTGTGTCATTTGAGTAAAGATAACAGTTTCTTGATATCATTTAATCTTTGATAAAGTGTAGCATGTTGGTAAACTATAAACTAAGACATTAATTTCTTCATAAGTTTGACTACAAGATACTTACGCAAAATTAAAGGATAAAAATTGGAACACCAATAGAAATTCTGGTTGTTGAGAACTTCGCAAGTAATTCAAGAAATGTTTATATTTGTTTGAACTTCCGAAAAAGATTTAACTGTATCGAATATGGTCAAATAATCATGTCGAAAGGCTTAATATTATAGGTAGTCTTACCAAATATTTGTTGGCTAAGGTATGAACTTTACAAACTAGGGAAACTAACGTTACCAGATTCTATATATATATATATATATATATATATCTAGTTGCTAGAAATATTTCAGCAATATTGAACTAGGGGATGGAACCATTAAAGAGAAAACCAAATGATCAATAAAGAAATAAGTGTAAAAGTGCTAGTGCTGAAGCAGATCATACTGTAGTGTACGTGATAAGTGTTCTAGAACTTATCAAGTAAGGTTGTTGAGTATACCTTAACTTTAAACTTTCACTTAGCTAGATCAGGCTAAACAAAATTACGCATTAGTCCACGACTCTATACAAATAAACAAATAACTAAATAACAGCTTACCTCGTTTGAATATTGTATACTTTGCAATGGTATCCAATGGTAACCGATGGCTCTATCCCAGATCATTCCTTTACTCCAGACTTCTATGAGAAGACCAGTATCTAAATTGTTCGTTTCACTGGAAAATTAAAATACATTTCTTAAATTTAATAAGCCACAAATCATTCCAGTGAAATTTGAATCTCACACTCGTGGCCTAGTTTTATTAATTTATAAAGAGGATGCGAAGCAACTTTATTCTTGAAGGCTGAAGTATGTCAAATAGAGAGGGAGTAAGTTGTTAATTTACTTCAAAGTAAATGTAAATTGCACACTAAGAGGTAATTAAGTAAGGTGCAAATGTTGACAAGTAATGTAAAGCGAATATAGAGTCCTTCTCTACATGACTGTGTTTTAATTTAGGATATTTTAAATAAGACAGGAATAAGTTTCTAATGAAATATTTAAAAAAATAAGTGACAACAGGAAGAATCGTTCAGTTTCTATCACTCAGGAACTGTCCTAGTTAGCCGTTGCATCTTCGTAAACTTCTTGTCTTAAATCCCGCCGTAAATTATTGCAACAAGTCGAGTTATGTGCAGTATTTTTTTTTATCAATACCTGGTGTGATTCAGTATTTCACATATCTGGAGCGCTGATTCAGTTTTTTTATTGCATGGTTTGCACCGTACAGTGTTTTCTTAAAGAATACTATACTAACTTGAAGTATTGTGGATATTTTATTTTCTATTAGATTACTTTCTCTAGTTCCGCTATTGGCTACTTTTGTCAAATAACAACGTTGATGTACAAGATTTTTTCAAATAACATTTAGACTCTGAAGTCGAAGAGGAATTATTTTGAGAAAAAGGTTAGTCCTCATAGAAAACTTGAGGTGATTCATTATATTTTTCGATAGATTTTCAGGTCATTACCATTAGGAAAATATAATCTTCTCTTAACGTCATCATGATGGAACTGTGCCTAAAAATCTTTAAGTAATTATTTTTGACCACCTCAAACAATATTTTTACATAAAATTTCAAAAATATAAAAAACGTTACAAGATGTTTCTATTTAGTAACTTTCTAACATTCATTAAAATGAAGAGTAAACTAGTAAAATTCAATGTCATGAAACCAAGCAGTAAACAACGATAGAAGAAAATAGAGTAGAGGAAAATATTGATGCACAAACAGATTAACTTAAGAACTATTGGTACATAACTCGTAGAATCATGCGCAGTACCCCAAGTATCACAAAAACCTCTTAAATACGTAAATATTAGAACAGTTCACCCTGTAGTATGGTTTATATTTAAATACACAGGGTCCTTTACGTTTTATAAACTATTTATTGACGTTTAAAAATGTTCAGCATTTATTACACTTTTAAATGTCACGGGCTGTCATTTTAAATAAATCGGATATGCCTCGACAAACAAAAAATACTTCTTATTTTTCGTCGAACACCAGCACCAGACGGACGACCAGATTCTCTTCGATACAGAGTACTACTAGCGGGAGGTGTTTTGCCTCTAGCTACATTAAATAGGTGAGTCACCTTGCACATCTTCCTTCCTGGAGAAGCGTCTTCTGATAAACGGCGACAAGTTAAGAAGTATTTCAAAAATGATGAGGTCCTCCAGAAGCAGCAATCCTCTAAAGCAACATAATTATGGAAACGGTATCCAGTGAGGCATTTACTCATGTTTGTACTGATTCAAGAAAAACCCACTTGCGATCCAGAAACATTAGGAAAAGAGGACCAACGACCCTTGCAGAAAAAATAAAAAAATAAAAGAGTTGCGGATGCAGCCGTTCAACAATGCACAACATCAAACATTTCAAAATTTGACAATGATAATACAAATGAAAGTGGAAAAGTTAATTTCTAATATATTTGAAACAATCAATTTCAATATTCAGTCGGTATTTTTTGAACATCATTGCTGATTCTGTAACATCACTCAATAAGTTCCAAGACTAATTGCTAAAAAAACATTTTTTTTGCAAAATTTTACTTAATTCATCAACATAGTCTCCTTCACGAATGATATATTCATTCTAAAGCTTCTCTAACATTTCCAAGTCTTTTTGAAGAACTTTTTTTCTTTGGACTTAAAATAGACGTTTCTTTTACAGATCCGGAGAATACGGTGTATAAAAAAGCAATTCCTGCAATTTTAACATTGTAGCCAACGATTTGTGATATGGTAATTTGTCTTGATGAAAAAACACTTTTTCTTTTGTATTTATTCTTTCAAACGTACCAATAATGGCATGTAATATTTGCTATTGAAAGTCTCTCCTTTCTTAGGATAGTCGACGAAAAAAAACCATGCACTTCCTAAAATATGTTGGCCAAAACATTACCGGCGGACCTTTGCGTTTATGAGCGCTTTGCACAGCTTCTACTGGCTACTGTCCATTCAACTGACCGATGATATGATGCCGGAATATATTGGTGAATCGACTATGCTTTTATTGTCACGTACTAATGTAAAAACAGCTTCAGTCAGCGCTCTGAATCATTGACGCGTTGCTTTTTTTGGTCCACTGTGAGTAGCGACACCCACTTTGGATACAGCTTTTTTATGGACAAGAATGTCCATGCAAAATAATGCAGTATCATCACTAAAACTACTGTAACTTCTATACTAATTCTCAGATTGTTATGCAATTTTGACATATATCATAGTTCCCTTAGCTCCTGGTTTGGGTGGTTTTGCCTCTGTTTCCCTGTATATTTGGTTGTTCCGAACAAACCAGGGGACGTTTACTGCCATTTTTAAGGGTGTTGTTTTGTTGCCTCTGGAGCTTCATTTTGTGTGTCTTCGCTGTGTGTCCCCATGCTACTGGTGCGTATGTCATAATTGGGATGATTTTGGAACGTATTAGTAGCAACTTGGTCCTCATGTTAGTGTAAAGTCAACATTTCGCTGACTTTTATTATCGACTTCTTCAATAGAGGGGGCAAATATAAGCGCAGTAAATTACTGCTAAACAAAAAGAGGCAGAACTTATCTAATAGCACCCCGTGAAGGGCAACACTGAGGAACAATTTGTAACACAATTTCTGTAGAGTTTGATTTTTGAGCTATTTTAAAGTTAAATAGGCATGCTGATTTCAACATTGTAGTATTAGTTTTATTCTAACACTTCACGTTTTTTCTCTACACTTCATGTGAATATGATCAAGCATTGATCATCGGAAGCAATACTGCTTTCCTAATGGCTGAAATGGGACCAGCGAAAAGTTCATACTTGTTCAGACTAATTCAGCCTGATTTGCTGTTGAGACATTGTGTGTCGTTCTGATATACTGGAATATCATTCTTCTTATGTATATGACACAGTACAGCTCATGAAAATCATTTGATGCAGTCAAATGGGTCGCCAAGGTCTGACCTAAAATCTGATGATCCAAACATTTTTAATTTGTCTATATATTTCCACCTCTGCATAAAAACATTGTATCTTGTTTGTTAAAGATTTTCTTGGAAATACACGAGCATAGAACTTCACTGAAATTTTTCAGCAACTCTTGGAGAGCCCCAAAATGTTTCAAATGGTAAAATTCCATAGATTAAACACCCCAGAATATGTTTGGTAAAAAAAATTTAATATTTGTATGAACACAATTTAACTTGTGCTAATTACATACATATCTTTTGTATGAGTAAAACTACTCATATTATTTGTGAACAGTATATTTGCCTTTTTCCTTCATTTTATATATTTTTATCTACATTTTGTATGACTTTTGAGACAAAAAGAGAAAATCCTGTAGCTTAAACTGTTGATGTTATAGAAAAAAACTGCGGTTACTTTTGGATCCAGAGACCAAACAAGACACAAAACTAAAACAACTAAATTGCTGTCTCCCAGTGCAATCAATATATATTAGTTGTATTCATACAGGTTTAGAAAGTACCTAAAAAGACAAAAACGAAATTTTAAGAAGCGGGCAGCGACATGTCCCCGCTCAACCGAACTAGAGGTATGACTACGACTGCCGGTACGTTACTATCGAATTGACTGGAACGATGTTCCCACCTCGAATTATCCCTACTTCAAGATATTAATAATATGTTCTCTCTCTTTCATAACGTATTTTTTATCGCTAGCATGGATTCGTGTATGACATCAAATATTCAGGCCAAATCTGTATTACGTGACAAGAAGAGTTCTGATTGACGTTGACGGATATCCGTCTACTGTAATGAAATTTTGAGGATGCCTCTGTATCACTATTGACTTCCTAATCTTCCTCTGACGGTAGTAAGAAGCTTTTGCTTTTTCGATTCTTCAAGTAGGATATGATGTCCGATTTCTTGGTGATGTTCGATGATGGAAGGGTGGAAGCTGAGGCGTGATCTTATACATTGCTTGTGCTCTTTAATTCTTAATTCAACTATTCGTCCTGTTTATCCAATGTAGACG
>OX638363.1:10573554-10613602 GCA_951812935.1 Hermaeophaga mercurialis | reverse complement strand
CTTGCAGTATGGTCCCCGCCACAGTTGCAGCATGTCGCCTTGCTTGTTTCTGTTTTGACTAATTTACATTCCTTCGTTGCATGATCCTTTCCGCATTTAACGCATTTCGGCATCATGTTACAATTGATCTGGGAGTGTCCGAAACTTTGGCAGTTGAAACACTGGGTAATTTTATTACGTCTTATATAGGGTTCCCATTTTATTTTAATATGTTCGATTTCTTTAATTTTGTATAAGTTTTTAATTTCATCATTCCTACTGACCGTTACCATGTAACTATAACTTTGCGAGTTTTCATTTCTTCCCTTCATAGGGACTATACTGTTTATTTTCATGTTTGTTTTTACTTCAACTTCTGTTTTTGTCATTTTTACGTCTAGGTTCGGTATAGCTTTAAGTACAGTACGTTTTACTTTATCTGTTTTGTCAGTGTAAGTATAAAATTTGACATTTTTATTTTTTAAATGGTTTATGAGTATTCCCCTTAGTTCTTTTGTACCCGCAAATATTTTGGTATTTTGATTATTAAATTGGATTGTGAAATTATCAGATTTTAATGTGTTGCTCACCTGTTGTATGAAGTAATGGTGGTTATCTGCTTTACCTTCGCATACCACTGGTGGTGTTCTTGCGTTTATAGTTTTTTCCTCCTTCTTTTCTTCTTCCTCGTCTGAGTCTAGTTCACTTAGTGATTCAAATCGGTTATGTACTTTTATTCTTTCGTTAAAGATTTTTTCCTTTGGTTTCCTTGTTTTCTTGGTGTTTTTCCACTCTTCCTCTGGTTTTCCTTCATCGCTTGGTTCTTCCATTTCTACTATCATTTCCTCCGCCCATTTCCTGTGCATTCCTTGTGCTAGCTCTTTTGATACTTCTCTTAACAAAGCTTCATCTTCAATTTCTTCCTCTATTTCTTTCATTATCGTTGTCGCATCCGGGTTTTCTCCAAATTCTTCCTTATACTCTTTCACTTTTTGTTCAAACATTTCCTTAAACGTTGGGTCTTGAAGGTTCGATCTTACTTTTGGTCTCGACATTAACTGTATATGAATTTCTTTATTTTTACCTGTTTGAGATCCTTCCGCTTTCATTTCTCCATCCATTTCCTTTGTATTTTTCCTTATCTTGCTTCTCGGTCTTACTTCATTCTCAGATTCGCTCTCTGCTTTCTTTATTTTTCCTTTTCTCTTGCCCTTAGGACCTCCAATTGGCTCCATATCGCGCACAATACCCGAAATTCTAACTTTTATCCCCAAAAATTGGGTTTCCTTGCCTTAAAAATTGATTTTCCGATATTCACTTGTTTTTCGCAAAAATTCGGACAATTTCGCTATCAAGCCCGAAGTCACATCTGAAGTGAACTGGTTATCGCTATTAATTTCTTCTGTTTGGCAAACTAGATCAAATTTTTCTATAAAATCTAAAAACTATGGCGTGTCTTCTTTTTCTCTATTGCTCAATATTCTATGATATTCTACTTTTCAATAAAACGAATTACAGTTTAAAGATGGGTTGGTATTTTTATTTAAAAATAGTTTTTAGTGAATTTTGTTTTTCCATTTTTTATATTTGCTATACTATAGAAAAATCGCTCTAATTCCAATTGATAAATTTACAGGCCGGAAATATATAAGAAGTACCAATAATAAATTTGGTAAGCTTTACAAAAGCACCACCATCAGCATCACTTAATCCAATTTCCAAAGATTATCTAATGATAAATTAAATATTTATTGATATAAAATGAAAACGAACAAAAAATCAAATAGAATTATATGTCATTTATAATTTTCGTAATATTATATTGCGTTTTTATCATTCTAGTTTCTTATATAATATTTAAACACTCCTTTTCTCATCATTAAGGTTCATTTCCACAGATCCGTCATTGTCAAATGTGATTAAATTTATTACTTGTTATATATGATGCGCTTTTATCGAAGTGGACCATATGAAACAAATGAATTTGTTTATTATCAAACGTTGCCAAAATTAATTTGTGTCATCCAAAATAAATCAATCCTAACAAATTTTACTAAATTCAAGTCAATTTATTAAGTCAAAATATGGTGCATTATTCAATTTATGTTTATTAGGGGAAGAGGCTGTCCGAGTCGATATGGTTTGTTAATTTACATTTAATAATTTTAAATTAAATAATGTTCTTTCTAATTGTCACAGTTAGTTTTTTTTATTGTTTCAGATTGTCCAATGCTGTTATCAAATTGACCGTCACATTAATCCAGAAAAATAAAGGAAAGCGACGTAAGAAAAGCATCTCCTTCATTCTCAGAAGTAAAAAAAATGTTCGTGTAAAGAAACTACAACCGCTTTAATTCATGAACAGCCACTGTCAAGCCTAAATTTGATCTAGCTCCCGAACTCCGGTAAATAATCACCATTTTGAATTACATCAAAACTCTAAATTGGGTAGTGCTAATTACAATAACGTAATTTAATGTTGTATCTTCCATTACCAATTACTAAAATATTTTTTCAAAGCTTTGTATCTTTTGAGATGTTCTTAGGAACTGCTCTCTAAGTTCTTCCTGAGATGAAGATTACTGTAGATTATAATCGGCATAAGCAGGGCATTAACTTCTCAACAGCGATCACATCTTTTCTAATTGGTTAAAATTAGAAAATTGGTTCAATGGGAGAAGTTACATATTGAGGAAACAAATAAAACGGTTTACTGAAGTTCAAAATATTCTGATAATCCCTTAAATACCCAAAAAAACAAGATTTTTTTCAGATGTCTCTGGAGATGTTCGACACATTTTGAATTTAAGGAAACCGTTTTCTTTCCTTAATATGCGTCTGTTTTCCATTGAACTAATTTTCGAATATTGACCCTTTAGAAGATATGATGACTGCTGAGAAGTGGCTGCCCTGTTTCTGCTGAACATAATTTATTGTGAGGTTCATCGCGGGTGGAACTTGGAGAACCGTCACCGACAACGTCTCAAAAAGAACTGAGCTATGGAGGAAAAAATAGGCGATTGTAGTTAACTAGCTGGTACAATAATATGAAATTGCTTTTGATAATCAGACCTAACCTAAAGCTAGATCTGGATTCAGATTAGTGGTTCTTTACCGGAGTTCACGAGGAAGATCAAATTTATATTGGCGGGGTTGCTTCATTCTTGTAAATTTGCACGCTTATATTATTGTAAAAATTACAAGTATATATGGTTTCACCTACACGTTACGCTTTCCTGTTAAATCTGAAGTTCCACACGGTCTCGTTCTCGGACAAGCGAATGCAACGCAATCAGTGCTTGTAACCTTTACAAAACGAAAAGGAAATTGCCCACCAATCCACTTGAACAATCATCAATTTGATCAACAACGAGATGCGAAATATTTAGGAATGCACATAAAAAATTAACCTGGAAAAAACATATTTTCTTCAAGAAAAACTAGGTCTGTAACATTATAATCCAAAGAACATTATTGGACCTGTGAAAGAAAGGAAAGTTAACTACTTGGGGCACATGATCGGAGGACCTAAATACCGAGTGTTGCAGGAAATATTGATGGGTAAGATTGAATGAAAAAGAGGACCAGGAAGAAAACAACGTTCATGGCGCAGAGATATCAGAAATTGGTGCAACATACGTGATATAGCTACCTTTATATGAAAACAGCGCAAAACAGAAAGCTTAACAATAAACCAACCGAACAGGTGAACGCCTACACGTTCTAAGCGAATAGCATTTTAAGAAGAGAACCCTTTTCTACAAATCCACTAAAATTATTGAATACCACTATGAGGGAGTACTACCAATTCCAAATTAGAAATTATTGAATGATTGCCATCAAAAGTTCTAAGACATATAACCAATGTCTTAGAACCAACAGTTATTCCGTAGTATATTTTTTAACGACTTACACAAATCCAGTACTGTCATGTCGAATGTTTCCACTCCGACATCATCGACACAAGTTGCAAGTGAAGATGTTAACCTTGTAATTGACGCTGTTAGAACTAAAAAATAGTTTAAGTACCTGCGCATTAAATTGAAAAATATTGTAAATTTATTTTTTATTTGTAAACAAAAACTGTCTATATGGAAGTTTCAATTTTATTGGTAAACATGCTAATAAATTACTTTCTAAATTGCTGTTGTTTTATTAAGAATAACGATTTCTGCTTCAATTTCGACTTGATACACTTTTTTGCATTCTTGCCATTTCCCATATCTACTACTCCACCATGATTTACTGTCAAAATCAATAATGCTAAAATAAAATTGTAATAGGATGCAAGAAATTGAAGTAGAAGTAAAAATAATGTGCGCTCATTTTAGTATCGCAGGTAAATTTTTATTTTTTTAAACAAAAATTACTTTTACTCTCAGCGACATGTAATCTAAATTTTTTTCTATTTTCTTTATTTCAGCAATACATATGATATATAAAAAAACATTTAAATTTATACCACTTATATTCAAAATATAAAACCTAATTCGAACTGTACCCCTAAAAAATAAGCTCATTTATTTTTTAATAAATGAATATTAAATCTGTGGCAATATATTGAGAAAAACTGATATTGACACATAAAAAGGCACTAGAGAAATAGTCTTTAGTCGTGTCAATGTACGTATGTCAGGAACCTGGGGACCCGACACATAACATATTGTAAATAGACGTTACACGAGGTCATAACTAATCAGGTCGCAAACCTAATAATATAAAAATTGAGTCGTCTCTCATCATGGGATTCGTAGTCCCTGTCGGGGGATTCAAGCAGTCCTCGACTGTGGGGCAGAGATCATCAACGATTTCCTAACCGTGTTGGAGATATCAGCGATTCTCGTGTCGTTGATGAAACACGCCACGGGAAGGTTTAGTGCCATTAACGCCATGAGTCCCCTCAAGAGCATTCATTGCTAAGAAGTCATTTTGTATCATTCTTATACAGAATGCGCCACTCAAAACTGTCCATCCTGATATTTGGCAGCATTCATTAGATTTTTATTCCAAAGGAGACACATTTTCACGATACACACATCTGTTCTGTGTCAACCCTCTCCCTTCCATATCTTCATCCCCTTAATTTTAAATAGGGAATATACTATATGTTACACGTCACTAGAAAGTTATTGCCATATGATTATCTATGACTTTGCTTTAAATATTATTTTTGTTTGTAAAAAAGTTTTTAATTTAATTAAAAATTAAATGCAATGTTTGGATAATGTGCCACCTTCAAAAATAACAAACTTCGTAAAGATTTACTAAGTAGTTACTAACACATTTGGTAGCGTTTGTCTGTGGTGTTTGCTAATTTAACAGGTATTTTTTGATTACGTCCAAAATGGTCTATTCTAATGCAGAACGAGTTGAAATTAGTTCCACATTAGCCAAACATAGGCGTTGCGTTTAATGTTTAAGACTTTTTTACAAACATAGAGTTGATATCGATAGAAAAATTATGGATGATCATATGGTTGATTAGTCCATCTCAATACCTTTCTAATGAAGTGCCACACATGGTATATTCCCTTTTTAAAATTAAGGGCTTAGAGACCTGGAAGGGAAAGGGTTGACATATGACAGATGTCTGTATCGTAAAAATGTCCCCTTTGGAATACAAATCGGTGTGGTTTAGAATTTTCTAAAAATCTAATGAATGCTGTCAAATATCAGGGTGAATTTTTTTCATTGGCCCACTCTGTATATACATATATAGATCGGTAAATGGAATGTTTTTAGTTTCTTTAATAACTGATTTTATGTTTATATTTTGTCCAATTTTGTAAAATCAATTAAAGCAAATTAATATTAAACTAAAAAAAAATGTAAATACTCAAATTAAAATAATATTAACCGTTTATTGTTTGGCCTCGGGAAGATAACCATTAAGTAATATCCCTTTGGCATCCCAAAAAAGTGATGCCAAAACTTTTCCAGCTGACTTCACAGACATTTCCTTCGTTGATGGGGGAGAACCGCTATGTCTCAACTACTTAGATTGTTTCTTGGTCTCGGATGTATAAAAGGGAACTCAAGTTTTATCTATTGTAATAAATCGTCGGACAAAATCGGTTTTATTTGAGTTAAAACGGTCTAGAGTCTCTTGAAAAATTTTCATTCTCTGACGGTTTTCAGCCAATGTCAATATGCGCGGCACCCACTTTGCCGAAAGCTTTTTCATTATTTCTAAATCCACAGTTAGAATATGATGTGTTCTTTCAACTGAGATGCCTGGATCCTTAGCAATTTCGGAGACCTTCAATCGACGATCCTGCATAACGATAACGTGGACTTTTACAACGATTTCAGGAATAGTCGCAGTTTTTGGCCGTCCAATACGGGGGTCATCTTCGAGGCTTCGCGACCATGTTTAAATTCTGTCACCCACTTATGCACAGTTCTAAATGGTGGAGCAGAGTCTCTTAACGTATCCTGCATATTTTTATAAATTACGGTTGCCTTCCAACCTTTTTTTACAAAATATTTAATAACAGCGCGCGTTTCGATCTGTGCTTCATTTCGGAACTTTTCATATTACCCTCGTACGTAATAAGTATAACAGTATAAAATCCCTTGGTTTTAAAAGCAAGAACAAAAGTACAGGCGTCAGGAAGTTTAGAATTTCAAAAATAAACTTTGCGCAAAGTACTATAAAGATACGATCTCATTGATTGAAAGTGACGTGATGGAACCTCCCGAAGCCTCTGCGTTTTAATAATAAAAATTCTTTTTGACAGACAAAAATTTAAAAAAGGTAGTATCGCTCCGAAAATTTCTCAGATCAGAAAGCAAGCCCCAATGTTCCCCAAAGTCGATAATTTTTGTCTTGGAAACTCTCCAACTCGCTCAGGAGCTGAAATTGTTGAAAGATTCCCACTACTGACTCGTTACCGATTCAATTCGTCAAGTACTCAGGGCCCTTTTGAAAATCAGTTCTGGGTATTTATAAATTAATCTGTTTATTACAAATTTTTCCATCATTTGAATTAAGAAATGTTTGGTGTCATATTAATTTCAGTAAGGTGAACTCTAGCTAGTGTTTGAAGCTATTACTTTTAAATTGTAAACCTTTAGTTTTTTTAGTTCATACTTGTTATTTATCTTAGCTAATTTATTTATATATAGAAAAAGTAATTAAAAGTTGCAAAATTAGAAACAATTTACTTTTTTTCTTGAATTCTAATGCTAATCTCTTGCTTTAATAAACTATATTTAATAAGTGTATATGTAAAAAAGTGATTTTAACAAAAATTTGTATTTGTTAGTTTTAAATTAAAAAAAAACATTTTCGTTCCAATTTTAATTAGTATATTTAATCTTTTTGATGGGGGTGCAGTGCATTTTTCTACATTTGTTTCTACAACTATAAACAATAAGGAACATTAATAAGAAACTTTCAGAAAAAAAGTTCTCGTAAGAGTACAGGACATTTTTTTTCTATTTTTTCACGAATATTTTCTTAATCCTCTCTATATTGCCACAGATATATTTATTAGTCAAGCTAATTTCAAAATAGATATGAATATCCAGCGGCGTCATTTCAAACTGAATTTCAATGCGCAAAAAATCTAAGGGGTGTATGTCTATAGAAATGAAATATTTTTTAAATTCTGCTACCATCAATTTTTTGGTCAATATATATTAACTTCCCGTACACGCCCTGTATATAATTTGCTTTAAGCTGCGTACAGACCGCGCCAACGAAGGTCCACGAACGGCATTCGTTGGAATCGGCGCCATTTCCTTTGATGTTGCCGCTACGCTTCGGCTTGTCGGCGAACGCAAACGAACATTCGTTGGCATTCGCTAAACCGATTATTCACGATTGGGCTTCGTTAGTGTTCGTTGACTCGGTCTGTACCCAGTTTTATATGACGCATTTTCATCAAAGATACCATTTAAATTCATTTGAAACAAACGAAATTGTTTATTGTGAAATGTCATCAAAATTAATTTGTGCCTGTCACATCAATTTAGTGAATCCAAATTCCAGTACGAAATTATAATGTTAGAGCAGTTTATTTGAGGAACCAGCTGACCAGGCGAAACGGATGAGGTTCGTTAATTTACGTACAATAATTATTAATTTAATGTTCTTTATTATAGTCAAATTTAGTAGCAATCTTAATGAAAAACGAAAAATAATACATGGAATTTACCCCATTCGCTTTCAGAAAAAAAACACCGTTTAAAAAATAATAAAACGCATCAATCCGGGAACTGTTGTAATCAACCCCATTATTAATTTTAATCCAATATACATTCTGCATATTCATATGTAATTGCGAAGTTTCGTAGTTACTTTTCGATTTCATGATCACATTGTCATTATTATGCTAAGTTGTTACTTAATGTTTTTTTCTTACTGGTAAAGTTAGTAACAATTTTAATATTGTTTCAGGATGGATGTAAAATGCGACCTTGAAATTCTGCTTCAAATTAAGCCAGAAAAATGAAAAATAATATATGGAATTTGTCCCGTCCACTGTCAGAAGAAAGAAAAAACACCTTCTTAGAGTGCCATCTTCTTTAGAAGGTTGGCGATCATCATGCCTGTCTTTTTGTCATGATTATTGTACTAGTGATCTCCTTAGGACCTTTAATATAGTGGCTTCCCATTGCCTTGTGCATTCTCACGCCGTTGTCTTGATCATTCGCCTGATTCGAATGATTTCTCATTCCAAGGACAAGAGAGTGGCTTAACCTCAGTTTTGCTCTTCCACCTTCCTACAGAAGCCTCGTTAGTTTTCCAGCAGGGTGCACCACGAGCAGGAGAGGTTGACATTGGAGTTAGAATCACTTGAACCATCCCCTTACACCATAAAACGCATTAATCCAGGAACCGTTGTAGTCAACCATGTTGTTAATTTTAGTTGCATCAAATCTTCAACCCCACGTAGTGTTAAATTTAATACCGTCCATAATTACAAATTTTTTATTTTTCACAATTTAGCGCCTTCCAAAGCAGTTCTTCGGCGGTCGTTCATGTTCTGACAGCAAATGTTCCCTAATAAGATTACATTTTGCGTATGCACATTGGTTACTATGTAATTCGGATAATACTACCTTTTAAAGGGTCAACATTAGAAAATACGTTAAATTAGAAAAGAGTTGCCTTTTTGAAGAATATGGTTTACTGAAGTTCAAAATATTCTGATGATCCCACAAATATCAGAAAAAACAAGATTTTTTCAGATATCTCTGGGGATTTTCGGCACATTTTCAATTTCAGCAAATCGTTTTGTTTTCATAATAAGCAACCTTTTCTCAATTAAGGAATTTTATAATTTTAATCATCCTCTTCAAGATAACAATATTGTGCTTTTTGTAAAGTAGTCAATTTGCATAAACAAAATGTAATCTGTATTACGAAATATTGCAGTTCGAATATGTAGGACCGTCGGGGAACTGCTTTGGAAGGCGCCAAGTTATGGCAAATAAATTACAATTAATAAATTTTCATTAAGTACCTAATAGTAAATAGTTACTTTATTTAAGATTACATTAATTTTAATAGATGAACCTAAACAAGGTTTGAGATTTGATAGAAAATACTCAATTTTTTTATCGGAATTTTTGAAAGAATTTATAGAGACAGGGTTTTTTCGACATTGTTAATTTACCCACTTATGTTTATTGTACAAATTAATAAAATGTAAATGCTTTGTACTTTTTTATTTCTGTTACAAAAATGCTTAGTTCAAAAGTTTAAAATAAAAAATTCGAAGTTAACGAACAAACTGTACATTAAAATAAAAATCATATTCGAGGAACATCTTCAGTAACATCTTTTAATGGAAAAAATAACGTAGGTTCATTTTTAATTCAGAATATTATTCAATTGAAGTGGTCTGGTTACAATAAAACATTTTAATCAACAAGTAATTTTCTTATTGCTTATTACAACTGTAGGAAACTCGTAGTGGTGGCCACATACTGAAGAATTAATGAAGGCCATAAAAAGTGAAGGTCACTAAAAGAAAAGAAGAAAAAGGGTTCCGTACTGCCCTCTATCTAAAAGATCTATCGTGTCCACAGCTTCCAATATATCGTGTAAGAATGTTGTCTTTTTATCTATAGCAATTCTGCTGTCAATCGTTCTAAGAAATCTTAGGATATGACGTGGTTCTAAAATCAACGCAGTGAGAGAGGATCTTCACAGCAGCATGGTACGTTCAAGAAGCGCAGCTTTAAATAAAATTCAAATATTATGTACAGTACAATAAAGTGGTTTTTAAATTGTGGCTTATTTGTAATATTAGAATATCACCCATTTCGTTCTAAATAATGGTTGTACTGTATTGTATGTCGACGAGGTAGATACATTGCGAACTAAAAGATCTATCGTGTCCACAGCTTCCAATATATCGTGTAAGAATGTTGTCGTTGTATCTATAGCAATTCTGCTAATTCAATCGTTCTAAGAAATCTTAGAATATGACGTGGTTCTAAAATAGGTAAGTCTTCTTCTTTAATCTGGTGTGTACTGAAATTTGTAACCCTTGGATTCGGTAGGGCAACAAATTCTGCAAGAAAGTGTATGTGGGTTTCAAGCTCTTCCCCATACTATCTGCAATCTTCTTCGCCTTTTAACACGAGTTTCTTTAGGTGTCTTAATCGTCAGGGGACCTGTTAGGATCCCCGTTAGTATTTGGGGTTTATTCTTACAGAGACTTATGCTGGCTTTCGATCTTATTTGGTTGTAGTTACCCCAAATTATCTTAGTTTGTCTAAGCTCTTGAAGATCATTCCAACTGTTTGATCGTTGTAGGTCTTCTTCCTTCATTATTTCTGCCAATAAGATGTACTGATCCCACAGAAGGGTTCTGAACCTACGAAAGGCATTTAAGCTCCTTCTTTGACTAGTTTATCTGCCTTCCATTCCAAAGTCTCTGGAGGGTGACTACGTTTCTTTTAGTCAGCTCGGTGGCATTCCCAGATCATCATTGAACTGACAACGCTGGAGCTCAGTATTTTGATGGTTGCTTGACTGTTCGGCTTGATGATGATTTCTTATTTGTAGTAGTTTTTCATTAGGTTAAAACGTACACATTTTGCAATGACGTGAATTTCTACTTGAAAAATGCTGGAGTATATTCTTAGACTTTTTGAGTATTCAGTTCGAGGCGCATATAGTCGTATTCTAGTTCCATAATTGGTTTTGTATCCACCCATATACCACTTTACGGATCCAGTTTGACCTCTGTCTCCACGAATTCTCTGCCCCATTTCATTTCTAATTGCTATTAAGAGTTATGGTGAACTGTTTCACAAAACTTCTGGTCTTGATAACCAAATTGCGAGAATTTTGTGAAAAAACAATTGAATTCGGAAAATCAATTTTAATGGATAGGAAACTCAATTTTTGGGGAAAAGTCTTTTTAAAAATTAGTTTTTCGGGTATTGTGCGCGACAATATGGAACCAATTGGAGGTCCGAAGGGTAAGCGAAAAGGCAAAATGAAGAAAATGGAGAGCGAATCGGAAAATGAAGGAAGACCACGAAGCAGAATTAGGAAGGAAGGTTATGTGAGTGAAATCATAGAAATCTATAAGAAATTGCCTCAATATATGATATATTGAAACATGCTGAAATCAGGGAAAAGACCCTGAAAGACCCAGAATTTGCAAAGAAGTTTGAAAAGAAAATATAAGACTACAGGGAAAGGAATGGGAAATACCCTGAGCCCTTTGCAGCAATGGCAGAGGTTGAAGAGGAAATAAGGCAAGCAAAACAAATGAAGGAAATGGAAAAAAGAAAAGAAAAACAACGGAGCAAAGAAGTAGAGGAGAAAATGGTAACGGATGAAGAAACACCTGGTACGTCAACAGGAAGAAAAGAAAGAAACAAGGCGGAAAAATGTAGCGAAGAAATGGAAAACGAAAACGAATTGGAATCAATCGTAGAAAAATCTGTAATATTTACCACAACAACAAGCGGAACTGAAGAAGGTTGGACAATCCCCAAAAAGAAAACAAAGAAGACCCAAGAGAGAATAGCGGAAGAAAGAATAAAAGTGCAAAACAGCTTCGAACCCCTAAGTGAGGAGGAAGAAGTGGATAAGGAAACTGTAACAGAGACACTCGGTATATTTTTGGGTAAAATTAAGGACTTGGAATTACTCGGAGTGGCGAACACATGGTTCAGATTTGGCAGAAGCAACATAAAAATTTATAGTTTTTAACAAATACATCTTTTTGGAATTGCAATAAACCCAAAAATACCGAGGGTCATCTGTTTTGTGTTCAATTTCAGGTCAAGTGAAATAAAGAATTCTTGGAAAACCATTTTTCAGTCGCCACGGCAAGCCATAAATTAGACACAGAAAGAATAATAATTTACCGAACATGTTAAATTAGGAGAAAATATATTGTTAGTAGATTTATTTAAATAAGAAGTATTTATTTGTATATTCAAGGGAGCGGTTAGATAGATCGTTTAAAACTAATAATTCAATTAATAATTCAATATAGTTAAAGATATATAATTTAATATTGTAATTTTAGCCAACTTTATCAGTGGGGTTCCGAAAGGGTTAGAAAAGAACCACAGGGTCGGAAAAGAGGCTAATTCCCGAGAAATAGCCAAGAATCGTTCGGATTGGTCGAAAAGGAGGTGGGCTGAGTTAAATTCGGGGGTAGGCTGGATTTCAGTTATTAAGTCGAGGAAATTAGGAATATGGGATAAGATTTTGACCCTTAAGGACAATATTCGCGCTAAAGATAGGTTCGGGCAGTTAACGAAATTGAGAAATATCGGGACTTGAATTCTGCGCTTCGATTGATTAACTTCAAGATTTTTGCTAGTTCTTCGTCTCGTTTTGCTCAAGAGTAAGTAATCACGTTGTAGTAAATTCAATTAAATTCGGTTAAGTCGTGTCGCGTATAATAACTCCCACTGGTAAACTCAGTCATTCAAATTTAGCAAGATTGTTTGTGCATTGTAAAAAGGGTATAGATACGTGAAATTGTTTCGTTTAGGCCTTGATTGCAGTTTTAATTCATTTGTAAAATCGTTCTCAATAAACAGAGAAAAAACCCAACATTTGGTCTTTTACTCGTCTCCCGTAACATAAACGTGACAGTGCCGTATTAGTGTAATCCGTATAGTAAAATTCGCGCCCCCAGCGATGGTCCACGCCGCCACGAACACTTGAGAGGACGAAGGCTTAAACTGGTAAGTAGTCTTGTCTAATTAAAGTATGTAATCCACTAAAGATCGCGTAAGTCACCTGGATACCAAATTGTTGACAATTCTAGTATCTAAGAACCCATGCGTTACCGCTCGACGCAAGCCAACCTCATAGAGATTTTTAGTAATATTATAGCATAATCTAAGTATAAAAACAAGTCATATTAAATTAGAATTAAGGACCAGCCTCCAACAGCGCCACTGTTATAAATGGTGTCAGGTTAGTTTTGGTTAGAGAAAGAATTCTAGGCATTTTGATATTAGGTGACGAAATTTAAAATAGTCTGTGTGTCAAGTGATCTTTTTCGACTATGAAAGCAAAATTAAAAAGTGAGGAAATCTAAGCAAAATTAAAAGCAGCCAAGACGATAAGTTTATTTAAATGTAATTTTGAACTGATTAAGGAATATAAGTAACATTTTTCCCAGTACTCCTTAACTTAAAAGAAATAATAAAATAATTATAGAGACTAGATAATTCATATCTTTTGTTGAAAAAAAAAAAAAAATATATATATATATATAAATAAATAAATGCAAATAAACGTGTTGTTTGGTTGGAGGAAAGAGAGCATATGTAAAATGAAGTAATTGTATTAGATAGATAAAAGTCAATCGAATAACAAAAAATAAATAAAAATAAATAAAGGATCGGTATATAGTACACAGTGTTAATTCTTGAGCACTTTAAAAAGCATTGAAAAAAAAAAAAGTGGATTATATACTTCTGTAAATGTATTTTGTTGTTGTTATTTTTGAAATGTTACTAAAATGAAGTAGAATTAAAGAAGACAGCAGGGTTCAAGTCCGGCACGTTGCCGTAATTGGAGGATATCTTTTAATCAATAAACGTAGTAATTATGAGAAGATATTATACACAAATAATATTTAAAGTGACTAGTTAAATAGGTAGCGTTGATGTAAAAATTAAAATTGATTAAGAAAATATCACCTCATAAACGCATTTAGATATAAGGTCGAACAGAATAGAAAATAAAAATAAATAAAAAGTATGAAAAGATTTGAAATAAATTAATAAAAAAAAAAAAAAAAAAATAATAGTAATGATAATTGAGCAAGTAGCATAATAAAACCAAGTAAAATAAACAGATTTCTTTCTCTCGTAAAATATTATACTAAACGTCACGAATCTGAAGATATAAATTTTAATTGGGCAATAAATGTCGAATCTTTTTACTTAATATTGAATGAAGAAATCAGTTTCAAAAATGAAATAAGCTAATTTTAGAAAAAAAAAAAAAATATGTATAAGATAAAATAAGTGTATTCTAGAGATCAAAGAAGGGAAGCACTATTTGAAATAAGGAAAAGCAAAAGGCTACGAGTATTAGTGTGGGATATTTTTTTTATAAATGAAATTATTTACATTAAGATAGCTAGATAGAATTACAATTATTGCTTAAAATTTGCTGGAAAACAGAAAATAAAATAATTAACTGACTTTAGTGTTACATGACTTTTGGTATAAAAGATACGAGAAAATTATAGATATTTAGATGTTTAGTAAGTAACTTGTCCGTAGATAAAGGTTGAAAAAAAAAAAAAAAAAAAAAAAAAAATTGTAAAACAAGTAGATGAAAAAGAGGGAAATTTTATATGAAGGCTAAGACAATAAGAAAATTTAAAGAATTGTGCGGAATTCATATCATTGCATAAAACGAATAATAAATATCAGAAAACGTAATAGAAATAAAATACAATGTATGTTTGTTTCAAAAGTTTACAAAACAAATAGAAGTGGTAATATTCAATTTTTCGTATACGATTGTGGAAAAAGCTAACTTGGTTTAGTTTATGTGACCAATTAATGAAAAAAAAAAAATTTTTATTTAGATATTGGAAATGCCATTGTTCACTTCAACAATATTACTATAAGTTAAATTGTGGGTTTTATTAGAAGTAGTTTGTTTACACTTGTTAAAGGAACGCTCATCTCATTGGTATTTAACTGTAGAGATTTTCCGAAATTTTATAAATTAAGGAAAAAACCCAAAAAAAAAAAAAAAAAAAAAAATCTCAGGAAAAGAAACAGTTACAGAATTCAAATCAAAATCAAAGTAAATCAAAATACGAAAATGTAGTACATTAACTTTAAGTTCTAAAGGATTAAATTCATTGATGTTCATTGTTTTTAAAAGAATTGAAAATCTAACAAAGACGTAGTGATTTAAATGAGAAAAAAAAAAAGAAATAAAAAAGTAAATTAAAGAGCATCCATAATTATATACAATAGTAAACTATTTGCGTTAAGGAAGTTTTCAGGGGATTATTTTAAAAATTCATACCAAATGAACAAGTAGTGAATTTGCATAAACTTTGAAATTTTTTTTTTAATTTTTTTCAAAATAATATACAACCCAACTCGCTAGTGTTACTTAAAAGGAGTTTCGAATGATAAAATCTAAGAAAAATAAAAAAATAAAAGGAGACAGCTTCTTATTAAATCAAAAAAAAAAAAAAAAAAAAAAAAAAAAAAAAAAAAAAATAATTTTGAAATGGGAAAGCCTCAGCTCACGAATAGCGCTTATTAAAATATGAATACTTACCAGTAAATAAAAGCAATGTACGGCATAGATGATTATTTTTTTTATTAAAAGTAGTTATTCATTAATTAAATCTAATTAATTCACGAAGTATTATGCAAAGATATGAATGAACTGATATGATGAAATTATTAGTTCGAAAACGATTTTCGTTTAAAGTAAAGGATTAGAATTAGGAAGTGTCATTGGAAAAATGAGAACTTCGAATACAATAATAATAATAATGAAAATTGTTAAGTTAATGTTGTTACTTTTTATTTATATTGTTCAAAACACTTGTCGAAAAAAAAAAAAAAAAAATTAATATTTTCATATTCGGATAAAGGTTAGATAGGGTTTTCAGAACGGAATTGAAGGAAGAAACCGAAAACAAGATAGAAAAAAAAAAGTTTCTAAAAAGATTTGTTTTATTACAGGAGGACGCGCGGTTAACGATCAATTAATTATTAATAGCGGTTTCTTTTTCAGGTTCAACAATAGCATATTTGATATATAAAAGTGCTGCGATTAATTTTATTTTTTTTTAGGAAATTTTGCAAATTTATTTATAGATTTTTGTTAATTTTCTTGCCCCATATTTAGTATAGCATTAGATGATCACGTAGCGTAAAGTAGTTGTTAGGCCGTAATATAAAGGATATCATTAAAGTGTTCTATATTTTGTGTTGTGTAAGTGTTAGATAAAAGAACTTAGCGAATTAATAGAGGTTGTTGGATAAACAAAAATAGCGGTGATTATAAATAGTTTAGAAAAAAAAAAAAGTAATAATAAAAAGAAATATACGAGGTTTGGTATTGGTGAAAAAAGAAAAAGGAGGGAAAATATATAAAAATGGTTGATACTAACGAAGCAGTACCAGAAACAGACAACAATAGCGTAAATCAATCTCAAGCGAGAGATGACGGCCAAGGTACGTCTCAAATGAACGGAAGCAGTGGATCAACTGCAAGGGGAGGAACTCCTGCTATAGAAGAACTAAATGGTTACCTGAGAAGCTTGTCACTAGGAGCAAACACGGATATGGCTCAAATAGAAAACTTCAACGGTGGTCACGATTATGAGGTGTTTCTTAGAGCGATAAGAAACGTAGGCTCGTATCATGGATGGAACCAAGACCAAATGATGAGAACAATGGAAATGAAGCTTAAGGGAAAAGCGAGAGAATACTTCAATGCGTTGCTGGATCGTGAGAAACCACGGAATATGGAAGAAATGGAAAATTGGTTGAAGAGCGTATTTGGAAAGAAGCTTACCTTAAAGATGGGAAAGAGGGAAATAGAACGATGTATAAGGCATCCAGAGGAAACCCTTGGGGAATACGCCCAAAGACTAAAGGTAATCGCAAACAAGGTATTCCCAGCAAATACATCGTCAGCAGGACAACTTTACCACAGGGAACTACTGCTGGTAGAACAGTTTATGGCAGGAATAGAGGCGAAATTAGCCAATGAAGTACTAAGGGGAGGAGAATTCGATACCTTAGACGCCTGCCTCGCGGAGGCCGAAGCCTGTGAAGACATCGTGTCGAGAATGGTTAACGAAACCCTATACGACTCCAGAGTAGGAAATGTGTGCCGAATTGAAGCAGATCGAAAACAGCAAGCTAGAACAGCGAACGAGAACCCACGAGAAACATATTCTCGTAGAGAAGAAGATAATCGAGAAGATCAAGAAACATACCCTCGCAGGAGATAAGGAAATTATGAGGAGGATAAAAAACCTATACAAAACACCACCAGTGGTTGTAGACGGTCAACCAAAGAACCACCAACAGTTCGTAAATGAGGTAAGAAATACTTTAAATTCCAAAAAATTCACTATACAATTTAATAGAGCCAAAGTCAAAATCTTCACAGAAAACAAATATTTAAGACAAAAATTAATGAACCACTTGAAAGATAAAAACATTAATTACTACACCTATACGGACAAATCTGATAGACTAAAAATAACTTTTAAAAGCTATACCCAACATCGACTTAGAAAACACAAAAACGCAATTAGAAATTAGCGCGAACCTGAAGATAAATAGCATATACCCTTGAAAAGTAACAATGAATTAAGCGAGAGCTATAGCTATCTTATCACTGTAAATAAGTTAGTTGAAATAAAATAAAAGAATTAGAACACATAAAAATTAAATGGGAACCCTACATCAGAAAAAATAAAATCACCCAATGTTATAAATGCCAACAATTCGGCCACTCCCAACATAACTGCAATATGATACCAAAATGTGTTAAATGTGGTGATGAACACGAGACGAAAGAATGCAAACTGGTTAAAACGAGTACTAGCAAAACCAAATGTTTTAACTGTGGGGGTGACCACACAGATAATAGTAAAATATACGTAGAATACATTAAATACACCGAAAAAATTGAAAATAATAGAAATAAAAAATGTACAGAGAATATCCCAAAAGCGTTTGAAAGTAATCTAATAAAAAATAATATAACTTACAGCCAAATAACTAAGAAACAGATACCTGAAACAAACCAAACCCCAAATACGAACAATAAACAAGAAACTATAAATGAAATATATAAAACAAGGAATGAAATTAATCAAATCATAAATCTAGATAAAATGCTAAAAACATTAAAACTTATGAGAGATGAACTCAAAAATACTAATAGCGTTATCGAACAAATGCAAATATTATTAAAATATGAAGAAATCTATAATAAAAATAAGAAATAAAACATAAGATAAAATATAAAATAAGAAAATAAGGAAAAATTGATCTATGATCAGTACCATTTAAACACTCCAAGGTATACCCGACTAACGCCGAAAAAACAGCGGGAAAATAAATAAAATAAAGCGAAATAATCAATGATCAAATCTAAGATTAAAAATATCTGGTGGTCACCGGAACAGATACAAAATCAAACCAATAGAATAACACAAAATATTAAAAACTTAAAATAGAAAATGGCAAACCCTATTATTATTATTATATTTCACAAAATTAACTTTTATTTTTTATTTATTAAACGGACTAATTTATTCTCGGTTCTATCCTCAAATAAAAATTTAGTTTAAACCTTATTTTTTCAGAAATAAAATTTGTAGTTTAGTCTGTGATGTTTTCCATAAATGTATTTATTTGGAAAAGTCTCATGGAGCCCATGAATATTATGATGATCCTTCATGTAGTAAAATGGACAAATGATATTTTACAACAGAGAAAAAACCGTCAAAGCTTTCTGAAGCAAATTTTTAGAAAGTGTCACATTCAATTTATTTTTATATTCAAACACAAGGTATATTAGTGGGGTATCCAAAGTTACAAAATCGTTCTATTTGAGATATTTCATCACTATTTTTAATTTAGAAAATATTAGGCTACTTCTGTATTTTACGCATGCTCTATATATGGCAAACTGCAAAATTGATGCTGCAATAGAAACATGCATCTGTGTATTAACAGCAAAGGGAGGTAATACGTTTAAAAAGCATAGCATATAACCGACATAGATAAAATTGTGAATGTACCAAAAATGGTTACTTGACTTGGGAAAATGAAAAAAGAATTATTACAAATGACGACCTTAATGAAAATATTTATGAAGTATGAAGAAATATACAATGAACCATAGACGACATAACAATGAGAAAATGAATGCCAACTAACTCAGGACAAAACATATGAATTCAGGACTAACACCTAATTAAAAATTTATTGTTTGATAAAACTAAAAGCGATTGATCGACGAATCAAGAACCATTAAAACATCAAAACTAAGGAAAACCTCCGACATGTGCCGAAAAAACGGCGGAGTGAGAAATAAACTAGTATATAATCCTACTAAACCAAATTTAAGAAGTAGAGGAAAAAATTTGAAAATAACAAGACATACTCAAAAAGATAGGTAGAAAGGTAATACATTTAAAAAGCAAAGCAAAAAAATGAGATGTGAGAGCAGCTCATGAGAGACAACAAAACAGCCACCAATAATAGAACAGATTGAAGATAAACAACTAAATTGATAAAGTTCGTTTGATAAAACGAAACCAGAAAACCAAGAGAAAATTCAGTGGCTGACACTAAAGAAGATAAGCAAAATAATGAGATACATTTTTAGTTTGTTTATACATGACTAGATTATTTCTTTTTAATTAAATATGTAATACTCTTTGTAAAGCTAAATTTTTGAGATGATAAAGTTTAAATTTCGGAACTTGCTTTTATTTGAAGTCAATCACTTAGCATAGATATTAATATGTAAATAGAACACCATATATATATAACGTCAAACTCATAGTCGTTGACGACACTCTAAAATCAAGTATCCCGTAGAGTTGAGTGACGTTTAAAAACAATTTAACTGTTTACTTGTCATTTCCAGCAAGTTTAAAAATTAAGTCGTTTTAGTGAAATGTAAATTATTGAAATTTTGAGTTAACCGGCGTAATTTTGGTATTGAGACAAGTAAGTATTAATTATTTTATTAAATTTCGTCTACTCTCCATGCGATAAAACACTCAACTTCCATTAGGTACATAAAAATACATGTATACTTTTCATTCCATTTTACTTGAAAGTAGTGATAATAATAGAAATGTAAGAAAAACGCTTTTTTGCGTAGGATATTCTGGATTAGGATTTGTTTAAATTACAAATTAAAATAAAAGAAAAGTTATGCAACTTACGAGTATAACTTACCTTCCAAACACCAAATACCGCTACGTGTACATTTTTGCATAGTCAAGGTTCAAAAAACTAAAATGTTCTATTAAATTTCACTATAATGCTAATTAATTTTATTGTCTAATAAACATTATATTAAAAACACTCTACTTGTAAAAAATTGTTTATAGTTAAATTTCATAAACCTTTAAAATTAGGTGCAGCCACCTTCAGAAAATTTGTTTATAATTTCCTCGGTGAAAAATAAAAATAATCATTGTAACATTTTTCGATTTTTTGGTGGTAAATTTTTTATTTAAAATTCTTCCTTAGAAATAGTAGTGCATCATGTACTGCCTGATTTTTAAATTGTGAAAAAGGTTATCCATAAGACTCAAGTGTGTAATAGTAGATAAACACAAAATATTGAGTTTAAGATTTTCTGTTTTATTTTCATTCTTGTAGAGGAGACGCTAATGACGACATAAGAATTTCAATCTACACTAACATCATCTCCTTGACGACACTTTAATAATAAAATATTCAAGTATTCTATGGAATTTAAGTGACGTTTTAAAACAATTAACTGTTTATTTATCTTTTGTAGAAAATGTCAAAATTCAGTCGTTCTGTAAAATTTTTGTCCCAGATGCTGATATAAATTCTAAGTTAACAGACAAATATTTAGAAGAATATGGATTATTAATTTTGTAAGTATTAATTATTTAATTAAATTGCGGTTAATAATTCAAGCTTCTGTTCCAATTCTTACTCCACCATTTAAGAGTTTCTTTTTCACGTTGTTTTTTGAAAGGTTGTTTTAAACAATAACGTTAAAACAATTATATGAGTCACGCTACCACCAAAAACCTCCCGCGTAAAAAAGCATTAAGGATTTTTTAAATCTCATTAATAACGTTGGATAGTCAAAATTAAAAGATCAGGAATGATCCACTCTTAAATTGTTCTATATTATAAATGTGCCCCCTAAAAGGGTCTCTCTTCATAATAAGTATTCTTCTACAACTGAAAGCATTGTTAGAAATGTTTGAATTTTGTACACTTGAATATCATTTTATTTTATTTACCACGCTTTTAATCTTTACGAAAAATAAAAACAGATCATTTTAATATCAGTTCTATTCTTAAAACTGTATTTCATCCTGTGGGTCGCGACTTTCATGGGCTTGCAACATCTTGTTTGGAATGTCGTGTTTACAAACCAAGTCAAACAATAATCTCATTAGAAATAAAAATAAATTATTTTTTTTTCGAAACCCCTGACAGTTTTTTTACGATCCTTGAGGATCGCCATATTTTTTTTACTTGTAAAGGGGTCGTGTATAATAATTCATAATTAAAATAAAGGTTATCGTACTGTTTTAATCACTGTTTTGGTACATTGATGGTTAAGTTTAAAAAATTAAACTTTTTATTCATGAGATTAATAAAATTACGACAGTGCTTTAGCAAATAATCGTATATTATTTGTCTAATTAGCTTTTTAACAGTTGACGTGTTCAGCCAGATCATCTGTGCTGAGTATTTTTTCTGTTACAAACCTTTTGTGATCCACTTACTTTTCTCTCTATTTTTTAGGATGGGCATCGATCCAAATTTTTGCCCTCGATATGGTGTTTTAAATTCTGAGTTAATCAACGAATCCTTTGGATATTAAGAAGAATACAGATTTTTATTGGATCTAATTTTATTTTAAATTTTGTAAGTATTATTTTATTACATTGCAGTTAATACATGCCTCAATTTCAAATTATATATTAAGATTACAAGAAACGCACATATATTATTTTCTATTTCAAGTTATTTGAAAACAGTTTTTTTTCCAAGTTGCCTGATTTTTGAGAGATTTTCTAAAATAATTTCGTTAAAATTATTTAACTCATATTTACCACCGAAAACCTACCTTTAGCGTAAAATAGCCTGAAGGAGGATTTTTTAAATCACAATAATAACGTTGGGGAAACCAAATTATAAAATCAAGATTGATCCACTATTAAATATTTTATTTCATTTAGCAAGATTTTAATCTCCGTAAAAATAAAAATAGATCATTGTACTATTATTCTTATTTTAGAAACTCTAAATTGGTGCTTTTCCATTTTGTGGGTCGCGACCCTCAGAGGGTTGGAAAGTTGTGTGTGGAGAGTCACAGTTGCAAACTAATGATAATTATTTTTTTTTACTTCCTTTATTATTTCAATCTATTTTTATTTGAAAATAATAGTAACATTAACTATTAGTCAGTAATATAAAAGGATCGCGCCCAGTGGCGTGCCCTTTTAGAAAACCACCTAACGGAGTTGGTTATGACCTGAGTTCAAAGGGGTTTAGTGGATCCAGTCTTATTAGACTTTTGTTCTTTAGTTGAATGAATGACAGTTTGGAACTGACTATGGAGCGTTGCATATTTGTCCGAGTACTTTACTTTTTTGAATGAGGACCTTGTTATCTAAGATAAGTGTTGATTTATGATTTGCTGTTCATAAACCAATTCATTTTCCTGTATGTTAGTCCCAGTTGAATTTTTTTGGCCCATATGTGTTTATTCCAATTTATTATGTCGGTTTAGATGGATTCTTAAATACCTTACTGTACTCATTATTCATACCTACAGCAGGAACATTCTTTTTTTTTAAATTTAAACGTCATATCAGCCAATTTAGTACTATTTCCTTTGATTCTCCATAAATTGCACCAGGTGTTAAATTTATTTAGATGATATTGTAATCTTCTGACATTAAATAATACAGGTAGGAGGTTCAATACATTGTTTTTTAAACTAATGACACTTTTCTTAGACTCCTGAAGTTGCCCTAATTTTTTTACTTCTTAAGGGCTCCCGTAATCAAGAAGATTGAAAAACACTGCTCTAAAAATTAAATATATTCAACTCAACAATTAAAATAAATGTTACCTTTCTATGGAACAGTTTTTAATGTTTAATCACACTGTTCATACATAAGTGACAAGTTTGATCAATTTAATATTTTTTCATTATAATAAAATTACATCAATAGAATATCATTTAACAATCTTTATCTGTGCTGAATAATTTTGCACCGATTTCTTGTGATCTAGTCATTGTTTTCTATTTTTTAGGATTGATATCGACCCAATTTTTGTGTGGATTTAAGAGCACGTTGCTTCAAAAATGGTTGAAAAGAATTTGTTTCCCTCTACTACGAATTCAATGATCTCATCAGTAAGAAAAAAAACTATGAAAAAATCTAGAAATTCTGATTTTCCGTAAAATTGGGAATTTTACAAACTCGCAATCGAAGCATCAAAATTATGGAATTACTCCCATGATCTCATGAAAAACATCAAAACACGGTGCTTGGAAGGTTGAACATCTCGAGTTACAGATTTGTCAAAGAACACGGGAGATGGCAGCACATACCAAACCTGAAAAGGAAACATAAAATGATCTGAGAAAAAAAAACCTATCAAATTCCTCAGACAGGTGATCATTTTGATAATTTTGTTTAGAAATTATACAACCTTTTAAATTAAAAAACGAGAATTTACTAATATTGGAGAAAAAACATGATACAATAAGAGAAAAACAAATATTGCAATAAAAAACCAGTTTTTTTCTCTTATTGTCATAATTAAAATTCAAATTGAATATATTCTAAAATTAAGTTTCGTTAACTTGTATCCCTTATATTAAGTATAATAATAATGTTTCTTTTCTTGCAAAAAATGTGACAGTTATAAATTTAAGAGCCGGTATCTTCTGCAATTAATTAAAATTGCCAAATTTCAATTGATTTAATGAAATTATTTTGTTAATTTTTTCCTCAAATTCCGAGTTCCAATTGTTACGTTTTCATTTTGACCGATCCAGTTATATGCGAAGTTATAAACATTACAAAAATATTTATTATTTATATTAGTTGTGATTTACGCCAATCTGTAAAAATGATGGTACCGATTTTCTTAATCTTGGTTTTATTAAATCTTGGTTTGAAGCTAATACAATATTTTGCCCGTAAATTATATGAAAATTAATATTAACTTTTTGCCGCAGCCAAAAAACTATGCCATTTTCACATGATTTAAATAACTGGAGAGTGTTAGTTCGATGGGTACAGTTAACACAGCAAAAAACTCCCCTTAATGGTGCATCCCAGCAATGAGCAATGAACAAAGCAATAAGATATTCAAAAGTAGAATGTGAGGGGCTAAATTTTCTACAAATGACAGCAAATATCCTAATAAAAAAAAGCAGTTTTCTTCCTAAAAATAAAATTTTTAAACAGTTGTCAAACTGAAAATTCGCATTAAAGATGCTTTACTACAAGTAAATAAACCGCAAGACTGGCTTTAAGATCTGAGCTTATTAAAGAAATTAACAAAAGATATAAACTGGGTTTGGCAGCAGAAGACTACGTCATTTGTCAAACTTGTAAAGCAAAAGCAGTTGAGACTTTAATGAACATAATGCAATAACAGGATGGCATTTTTGTATCAGAATAGAATGAAATTAGATGAAAGCAGTTCCGAGTGTTTTTTATATTCCGATGCAGAGAACCAGATCATTAACAGTTGTATTTGTAAACGATTCTAAATAGCGAATTAACTAAGAATCAGTATTATAATACAACATTTGGAAAATTAATACCATCATCTAATTAATGACAATTTTTGGAAATTGACAAAGTCCTGCCAAATAAATAAAACTGTTTGTATTAGATAAATTGATAAGTCTAGTAGTCGGGGAATATAAAGCATTGTTTTGGACCTGAAAATGATGCTCAATCATGATAAATGTTTCCAACCAAGTTTTGCTGATGAAAGTTGAAATAACATTCAAAACCTTAATATATAACAACGTTTACTTAACGAGACAAGAAGATGTAAAAAAAGGGTTTGATTAGGATGAAGATGCAGAATTTTGCGCTGGTTAAATACAGTTCATAAGGCCGAAATTAAGAAAATTCGTTGGCGGTATCAACTTTTCATCCAAGACTATCTTTGGCAAATAGCACACATTATTCCCATTATAAATAAAAAGATTTCTAAGAGACATTTTCTAAAACCTAGAAAGAGAATTATTTTGTTGACATCCAAATAATGTGATGGAGCATTTATTATCGAAATTCAAAAGAAATGATGTTAAAATAAACGAGTCATCTAAAGTAAACCCAATAATTCGAAATGCCAAGGAAAAGAAGAATTATTTTCAAAGGTCTCCAGCCAGACCATAACGCTTTTTTTTTCCTGATAGGATGGATCTTAAAGAGAAATTTTTGGCTGTTTCGACGAACATTTTTCTCCAATTGTCTAAATCATGTAAAAATAGCGTAGGTAACCTTTTTCAAAAACCGTGCTTAAATTTTGCATCTATTTCCTTAAATTCTCATGTTCAAATCACAACTTGAAGGTTTTTCACTTATAAATTTACATATTTAAAGAGGTGTTTTTCTCTGGGATTTTAAATAGCTCTTCTTCTTAATGGACGGAATTTTGACTTGACTTCAGATGACTTTTTTTGAAGGATTAAGTTGCAGTTACGGTAATTTTTATAAAAAATATCACAATACATTGTTTGATGACTAACAATTTCTATCAGCAACAAAGTGATCACTTCTTTCTAGGCTTTAAAATGTACCTGCTGCAATAATGATTTTTATTTATAATGCTAACAATTTTTTCCATTTTCCGAAAATGGTCGTGGATGAGACGTTGGTATCGGTATTTATTTTTTTTTCTGCCTTGATTTGGAACGAGCGCAAAATTTTTTTTAGATCTTGTACTGCTAATTGAAGGTTGTATAGTAATGCTTTGAAATATTTTCAGCTTTATCATTACAATATCTTTGAAACACATTTTTTATGATTGAGCATCATTTTCGAGTCCGAACTCCATGCCTTACATTCCAAGCTACTAGGCTTAGCAATTCATCTATTACAAAAAAATTTATTTAATTGGGGGTACTTTGCGCCAATGTCTAAAAATTTTCATTAATTAGATGTTGGTACTGATTTTCTAAATTTTCTATTTTAATGTTAATTCGCAGTTAAGGCACTATTGAGATTCGTTTTACGAATAAAACTGTTATTGATTTGGTTCTCTGGATCGGAAAATGAGAATCACTAATAACTGATTCCATCTAATTTGATTCTATCCGATAAAAGAATATCATCCCGATATTGTATTATTTTTATTAAAAGCTTTCAGTGCTTTTACTTTGCAAGTTTAACAAAAGACGTGGTCTTTTGCTGCCAAACCCAGTTTATATATTTCGTTAATTTCTATAATAAGCCCACATGTTAAAGCCAGACTTTGACGCTTTGTTTGCTAATAGTGACGTATTTTTGATGCGAGTTTACGCTTCGACAAATATTCCAATATTTTATTTTGAGGGAGGTTTCTTTGCTTTTTTTAATAGGATATTGTCTGTCATTTACAGAAAATTTGGCCTCTCACGTCCTACTTTTCAAAATCAAGTCTTGACTTTTTACTTGCTTATTAATGTTTATCCTCTTTGTTGTCACCATTGCACGCCCGTGAACTGTTTCGTAGGTCGCAGAGAATTTAATTTAAAAAAATTTTGAGTGTACTTGTAAATATGGTGAGGTCGTTACTTACCGATGCATTGTTATTGTCATTATTACATCTTGTACCGCTAACATTTGGAACACACATAAACTACGAAGAAACAAGGAAGAAAACTGTTATTTTTTCGACTTAGGAGTAGTAGGGCCTCTAAAATAAACCATATTAAGAGTTGTGCAGAAAGTAAATTGTATATTGGAACTGTATCATAAAAATGTGTTACTTATTGGCTTCTACACATCTCGATTAATCTTCACACTACGGGGAGGAATACAACTGACGTATCTTTAAAACCACTAAATCACCTACTATCTCCTAACCGCTATTCATTTGATTTTCTAATCTAACTTTCAAACCTAAATTTTCTTCTTAATTCCGCCAATTCCTGACTTCGTTCTTGGCAAAAGATCATTAATACAGCATTTTCCTCTTGGAGGTGATGGAATTATTGCCATTTTGCTTTATCTTCGGTGGATGTAGGTCTCTCTTTTCCTTTCACTTGGGGTTTTGCGTAGATTTCAAAAGCTCCATGCTTTCTAGGTACGTCGTCATTAGAATTTGGTATGGAAAACTGGATGGAAAGTTTTTTCTTTTGGCTTCGTACACTTTCCCTCGAAAAAATCCTTCGGTAACGTTTTCGTACTTCTCAAGTTGTTCGAAATTAGCGAATGTGTCAGTTTGCGAGGCGGAATCTCCTTCAGACCTCTGATTAGTAAGTTTTTTGGGCCCCTGAATGTTTGGATTTATTCTTGGAGGAACTGTAGGGGGCGCACATAGTTTGCTAAGTCTATTTAGGTCTAGCGAAGAACTACCACCGTAGGTTTTAAAAGGACGAGAAGGGGGAAGGGGGGTTGTTGTTTCTTTGGAGAAGGAAAGTCTGGCAGGCTTTCAGGTCCTTCCTCTATACTATTTTGATTGTTTGCAGGAGGAGGGGGGGGGGGTGTAACTCCAGGTCCTGTAATACTAATCTTTTTAGGTTGAGTGCGCTGCATAGCGCTATTTTTTGCACTTAGAGAATGATTTTGGGCTACTCCTAAAGAACTTTCGACTATTTTTTTGGGTCTCTGTAGATCGATACCATCAGTTTCGTCTTCTATTTGATTGTTTGCAACTTCAGGGGTAAGGCGTAGAGGTACAGGTTGTAGTATCTTAGAATACTCCTAAGGTGACTTTTTGAAAGTCAAAATTGACAGGTTTAGGCCCAGACGACGATACAGAACTAGTAAGACTATCGACGAATTTGGTCCACTCGTTAGCAGTGTCTTTAGTTTGCGGAGACAGAATAGGTTTCGTTTCTGGACTAACGGTTAAAGGAGTCTCGGTTCCAGGAATAAGCGTCGGGGTTAATGTGTCGGGTAATTCAATATTGTTCCTTCTCAATACCACCAACTGCATTTCATGGAAAAAGTTCGAGAGCATCGTTTTAAAACCAAATAAGTTTTTAAATTACCTTCAATCTGCGATTTCCGGACCGTACATGAGGTCTTCCTTCCATTGATGCTACAAACTTTCATCAAGAATCCAAGTTCTTGGTATATTTCAGCGCGCTTAGGCCAATTACAAAGTTTAATAATTGTATTATTTGTAATACACTCCATAAGTAACTGTACTAGCTTGCAATATTACAATTATTGCGCTGCTGTAATGCACTTTTAGCTTGCAAAATTCCCGAAATTTGGATAGTACTAATAAATTAAATTAATTTAATTTGGTTTTATTATTATAATACCAAATTCCTGACTTTAAAGTTAGTCTGCACATATTTTTATAATTAACTGAAATGAAAATTTAAATACATATGAGAACTATATGGAAGTTTCAACAATTTCAAAAGCTGTTTGAAAAAATATATGGTTCAGTCCATTTCCCTTTACATTCAAGTGTTTGCACATTTCACAGTCAACTTAATTTGTAAAATTACTCCCTGTGATGAGTTCTTCTTTTTGGGCTTAACTTTCTGTAAATATAGTACTTCTTAGTTTTTATAAAATACAACAATTTTTTTATTTATTAATCGTAGTAGGTTAGTCAAACCTTAGTATCACAAATTTATTTAGAAATCAATTTGAAGCAACAGGTGTGTCTACTGGTTCTTGTTTTACATTTTCAGCAATTGTTATTCTATCGTTTAACTTAATTAAATATTACATAAAGATTTTCCTACAATATCTTATACAGGATGTTTTTTTTTGATGTATTGTCTTTTTGTTCTAATTTTGTAGGGTAAATTAGTTAAATCATAAAAAAATATTTTTAAACAGTCCGTTCACGACATCCTACTTTTCCTATGGATCCTTGGGTCTTTCGCCGATTTTTTAAATTTGATACATATATACTTAATAAGCAATGATTGATATTGTTGTTTAATTTTAATTATCTAATTAATTGAAATAATTTGAACCAAATTATAAAATCGGCTAAAGAATCACGGTATAAATGGCATGTATTTAAAAATTCACTGTTAAAAATAGCAAATATATAGAAAAACATTGTTTTAATTATATGTTGTACCTAAGAGATATTTACATTTATTTTTTAGTGATAAGCGCAATTTATATATATTCAATTGTAAACGTGCTAATAAATTATTTTATATATTGGTTTCGTTTTATTAAAATTCCCATACATTTTTAAAAGAATGGTTAACGGTAAATTCGTCTTTAAATAATCATAGATAAAACTTGCTTTCTTACAAAATCTTTAATGGTATACATCAACGTGACAAACATCTGTTTTGAGATCATGTATTTATATCAAAATAGTTCACCTACAGGTAAATTCTGAATCTGGCAACTATATCGCAATAAGTTGTTGCATCAGTTTTGTATTTTTGTGTGCTTCCAATTCTAATCAATCCATTTAAAAACAGTATATCACAAACGGAGTAACATTTTCATTAAATTAAAATTCAAAATTTACCTTTTCAGCTTTTAAACTCCAAGCCTATCGAACATTTCAAAGTGGTGAAATGACTCGGCATGAATTTTATTCCTAACGATGCTGCTGTATGAAATAATGTTAGGCACACTGGGTTCGTTTATTTTGGGCAAAACAGGTGACTTCTTTTGGTAGATTGAATTTTCCATCTGCCGGTGCCTTTTTCGATAAAATATTCTTGTATGGTATTCCTTATGTTGACAGATCATAAAAAAATAATCACCTTGAACCTACTGTCGTATTAACATAATGGTGGGAGACTCCAGAAATATTTTGGTGATTAATAATGTATCTCGTTTGTACCGGGTGTCTAAATGAGAGAGGTATGCGGCCATATCTCGAAACTGTTTATCATACAGCTTTCGGAAAAAATCTGTATAAAAGTACCAAAAAGAAACTTCTAGAAATTATTTTCAGGATGGTATAGTAGTATTTATTTTTTGTAATGTTGAAATTGTGCATATTTTTTATCAAGACACTTTTTTCTCTGAAATGTGAAATAAAGAGGTCAAAAAATAATGAAAAGTATTTATTGAACTACCCTCGTATATTTTTATGCTAATCGTTACATTTGATCAATGTTTTATCATCTGGAAAATATTGTTAAGTTGGCTCTGTCGATTAAGGGCTGGACTCCTACGTGAAAATGTTAACAGCATAAAACCCATACCAGTCAATCATACAACAAATAAAATATGAACTACTTAATCTACAAAATGTCAATAAGAAAATAAAATGTTTATGGTTACTGTCACATTTAGGGATTAAGGACAACGAAAAAATTGACACAATAGCAGCAAAAATAAGGTCCCATGAAAACATTCAAATTATAAAGAACATGCCATACACTGACATCCAACTAAGCATAAAGAGCCATGGCCATAAATACAAATGGTAAGAAGTATGAAGTAAGTCTCAAAATTAAAAGATATAAAACCATATATTAACATTAACCAACATCTCGATTGGAAACTTTTATACGTAAAATTTTAAAGTTCCTTTCTATAAAATTTGATCTTGTCTATCCCGAAAAAGATATCAGTAGTCTTACTCTGTAATAGGTTTAGCGTTAACAAGTTAGACGAATAATTTCTTTTCTTTATTCGTTTTTACTCAATAAAATTAATTGTTTAGATATAATATCTCTAAATAGGTTAATTCTTATTCAGTACCTTTGTCTTGATCGGTAATTTTCAGACCATAGCATTTTAATACAAACTTAGGAACATATGCACCAATATTGTAGACTCATAGAGTAATATACCAGAGCTTCCAGACCTACCGGAAATTTTGAGAATAAATGCGTACAGGTAACGGGTACAAAAGGTACTTATTGAACTCGTGTGTGAAGTTAGCGCCCGGTGCTAGTGCCCAAAGCCAGCGCTATTTATTGCCAGTTATACAGTAGTCTCTCCTGTGACGTTTATTACCGACTGTTTCGCTATCTTTTTGGTGGCCACCCAACTGGCCTTCCAAGTGGTTTGTTATCTCTGACAATTTTTGCTATTCGATCGTCTGCCATCCTGGATACGTCCTGGTTCTATTCATGTTTTCTTACCCATCGTACTATATCGTCTGTATTGCATATGTTTCTTATATCGGAGCAGCTGTCTATCTCTTAGTGTAAAACCGGTAATAGTTTTGGTCGTTTTCATTTCGGCGGTCCTTAGGAGTCTTTTTGTTTTTTTTTAATATTGTCATTGGCCATATTGTTCACTTAACAACGAACCAGAAATAATAATGATGGAAATGTGGTAAACCAAGAGAAAATTCAATAGTTGACACTAAAAAGATAAGCGGAAGAATAGGACAAATTTCTGGGCTCGGTAATACTTGTCGACCTTATTTTTTAAAATTTTTAATAAAATATATATTAATGGTCTGAGACAGGTTTTTATTTAAAATATTTGAGCTTTGGCTCAAAGTACAGCCCCAACTTATGGGGCGAAAATTTGGATATTGGACAAAAACGTTGCAGAAGAATCAATGAATTAGAGAATAATTAAAAAAAATATTATGGAGTTACACTCGAGGATTATAGTAGGACAGACACTGCTGAAAGCAGATTAAACGAGGCATTCGTTCTGCCTCGCCTTGACTCGTACGCGTTCGTGCTCAGATGTGTACCCACCTTTATGATCTCCATATGAGAAAATGCCTGGGCCAATAAACTGCATCATTGGCGATGCAACTGGCTGCCTGGTCTAATAGGAGTCTAACATTATCCACACTCCTGGACGACATTTTAATAATATAATATCCAAGTATTCTGTGGACTATAAGTGACGTTTAAAAACAATTAAACTGTTTATTTATCATTTGTAGGTAATGTCAAAATTCAAAGTCGTTTTTGTGATTTTTTTTTTCTGAATATGGTGCTTTAAATTCTAAGTTAACAGACAAATATTTAGAAGAATATGGATTATTATTGGAATTTAAATTTTGTAAGTATTAACTATTTTATTAAATTGCGGTTAAATATACCAGGTTCCATTCCAATTCCTACTCCATCTATTACTGTTACAAAATGAGTCGTTTATTAAAATTTAAGAGCCCCTTCTTCACGTAATCTGAACAAGTGTTTTGAAAGGATCTTTTTAAATAATTTCCTTAAAATCTTCTTTGGTGTATAATACCGAGGATTTTTTTAAATCAGATTAATAACGTTGGGTAGTCAAACTTAAAAGATCAGTATTAATCCAGTATTAAATTATTCTATAGTATAAAGGTTTCCCGCTAAAACTGTCATTAAAAACCTCTTAATTTTCATAAAAAGTATTTTTCTACCAAAACTGAAAGGATTGTTATAAACGTTAATACATTTTTTTTATTTAGCATGCCTTTAGTTCCCGTGAAAAATTAAAATACATCATTTTAATATTAGTTCTGTTCTTTATACTCTAAAACGGTGTTTTTTTATCATTTAGGTCGAGACTTTCATGGGAGTCCTCCAAAGCATTCTTTGGAAAGTCGCGGTTGTAAACCAAATAAAAGTAAAAATTTTAGGTATAATTTCGCTATAAATAAAAATAAATGCATTGTTTTTGTTTTATTACGGTCCTGGAAGGTCGTCATAATTTTTTTACTTGTAAAGGGTCGCGTATTCAAGAAGGTTGTAAAATACTGCTTTAAAAAATTAAATACATTCCTTGGATCAATTTCTAGGTTTTGATAGATCTGTTGGCAAATGGGTGGTTAAGTTTGATAAACATTTTTTCATAAAATTTATAAAATTAGATTGGTACACAGTGGTTTAGCAAACATTCCATGTACTATTTCTCTTATTAACCTTTTAACTGCTGAATGGTTAAGGCGGGCTCTGCGCTGCCTCTGTGGAGAGCCTGTCCAGCCAGATTATCTTAGCTGAGTATTTTTTATGTTATCAACCTTTTGTGATCAACTCACTTTTCTCTCTTTTTTAGGATGGGCATCGATCCAAATTTTTGCCGTGGATATGGTGCTTTAAATTCTGAGTTAACCAACGAATACTTTGGATATTAAGAAGAATACAGACTGTTATTGGTTCTAATTTGATTTAAAATTTTGTAAGTATTACTTATTTTATTAAATTGCAGTTAATACATGCTTCAATTTTAAATTTTACTCCACATATTTTTTTTGATTCAAATTTTTTGAAAACTGGTGATTACTAAATTGCCAACGTTAGGGGGTTTGGGGTTTTTTTCTGAGAGTCACAGTAAAATGTAAAAAGCAAACGATAGGTATAGTCTCACTATAATAAAAATAAATACATTGTGTTTGAAACTAACGACAGTTTTAATGGGATCCTGAAAGGTGATTATATTTTTTTACTTGTACATATATTCGACTCAACAATTAAAATAAATGTTACCTTTCTAATGGATCAATTCTTAATTTTTGATCACTCTGTTGATGCATAAATGGCCAAGATTGATCAATTAAATATTTTTATCATAAAATTATTAAAATTACATTGGTAGACAATTCTGTACCAATCTGTTTATCTGTGCTGAATAATTTTTCTGTTACCGATTTCTTGTGATCCACTCACTTTTTCCTCTATTTTTTAGGATTGGCATCCACCTACTTTTTGTGTGGATTTATTAGAAGCATGTTGTTTCAAACACGTATGAAAATAATTTGTTTCCATGTACTACGAATTGAATTATCTCATCAGTAAAAAAACTTCGGAAATCTACGGAATGAATTTCGACCCAAAAATAATACTCAATCATTGAAAATGTTGTAAAATCGTAAAGAAATGTTTAATTGGAAGAAAAAGACTATTTTCGGCTAAAGCTACACGTGATTGTCATTATAAATAAAAATAATTTAGCTAAGAGATACATTCTAAAGACTAGACAGAAAGGATCACTTTGCTGCTGCTCTAAGTTGTTAGTATCCAAATAAAGGGATGGGGCATGTTTTATGGAAATTTAATTAGATACATTTTCAATCTTCAAAAAAAATGTTGTTATAAGACCTAACTTATTTTAAGTAAACTTAATTTATAAGCGAAAAACAGTGCGGAGGACTTTTGCATTATTCTTCAAAAATTATAAATGAGAGGATGATACTATTTTTTGTTTTACAAATAAACCTATTACGAAATTCGTTCTCTGGATCAGAATTTAAGGAATATTCGTTTCTGCTTCCATCTAATTTGGACTCGTTTCTATTTCAAATACTGCTATTTGGCAAGTTTTATGAATGATCCAATCAACTTTTGGGATGATCTTAATTAACTAAGAAGGAAATAATAATTGTGAACTTCTTTTTTTCCTCCTCTTATAAGTCGCTTACAGAAAATCTATGTCAATCTGAACCACTATCCACTGGGATATTATGTCCTTGAATATTTTGTTAGTCTCTAGTTTTTTTTAATAAAGCGATGGAGTCAATTACTTAAACTAATTTTGATAATTTGAATTTACCGGATGAGATAGAACAGAGGGATGGTATAAAATCTCTTTGTGCCAGTGACATGCTAGATTTGTTATTTTCATGACTATGATTAGAATTAGTATTGTTTGGTCTTTTTCTTTTAGGTATAAAATATGTATTTACTGTTTCGTAAATATTTTGTATTTCATTTTTGACTCATAATACATTATATTTTCTAAGTTCGTAACATTTTTAATAATTGTTTGTTTTTCATTTAAAAAACATTTAAATTTTTATTCAAATTAAAATTTTTCTATTTGAACATTAAAATTTATTTCCTAATTATATTATACATTCAATATAAAAAAACAAGAAGACTGTTGCTAACTTTTGGAGTACTAGATAACATCTCCCTTTGCACTTGCGTTGCTTTTCTAATTTTTCTCTTTTCGTTTATGCAAGATCTTCAACGTTACTTGCTGATCATTTTATTGGTTTTCTGAATGTGCCTTGTCTAGATTTTTCTGTATTTGATGATCATGAAGTGCTAGGATTCGTATTCCATAGAAATTACATCTGAAGTGAACTAGTTATCGCTATTAATTTCTTCTGTTTGGCAAACTAGATCAAATTTTTCTATAGGTACAGATCTAACAGTTATTCGGTAGTATATTTTTTAACGACTTACACAAATCCAGTACTGTCATGTCGAATGTTTCCACTCCGACATCATCGACACAAGTTGCAAGTGAAAATGTTAACCTTGTAATTGACGCTGTTAGAAATTAAAAAATAGTTTAAGTACCTGCGCATTATATTGAAAAATATTGTAAATTTATTTTTTATTTGTAAACAAAAACTGTCAATATGAGAGTTTCAATTTTGTTGGTAAACATGATAATAAATTACTTTCTAAATTGTTTTTGTTTTATTAAAAATAACAATTTTTGCTTCAATTACGACTTGATACACTTTTTTGCATTCTTGCCATTTCCCATATCTACTACACCATGATATACTGACAAAATCAATAATGTATGCTTAAATAAAATTGTATTAGGATGCAAGAAATTGAAGTAAAAGTAAAAATGAATAATCTGCGCTCATCAAAGTATCTTTTGCATTACAAATAGTGAAGGAAAAATGCTCGCAGGTAAATTTTTATTTTTTTAAACAAAAATTACTTTTACTCTCAACGACATGTAATCTAGATTTTTTGTATTTTCTGTATTTGAGCAATACATATCTGATATATAAAAAAGCTATATTTGAAGTTATTAGAATTAAAACCAATTACATCTAAAATATAAAATCTAATTTAACTGTACCCCTTAAAAAATAGCTTATATTTTTTAATAAATGTACATTAAATCTGGGACAATGTATTGAGAAAAACTGATATTGACAGATACAAAAAAGCTCTAGAGAAATAGTCTTAAGTCGTGTCAATGTACGTATGTCAGGAACCTGGAGCCCGACACTAACATAAATATAGCGGTTCTCGTGTCGTTGACTAATACGTCACGGGAAGATTTAGTCTTTAAGTGCCAAAATAGCCATGGGTACCCTAAAGAGCATCAATTGGCAATATCTTTCTATTATATTCCCTATTTAAAATTAAGAGGTTGGTATTATTATAGACGTGGAAGGGAGGGGTTGACACAGTATAGATGCCTGTATCGTGAAAATATATCCCTTTTGGAATAAAAATTGATGTGTTCCAGCATTTTATTAAAATCTAATAAATACTGCCGAATATCAGGGTGGACTTTTTTCATTGGCTCACTCTGTATACACATATATAGATATGTAGGTAAATGGATTGTTTCTTGTTTCTTTAATTGATTTTATTCAAAAGATTTAAATATATCTATAAACATTTTAAATTTATATATTTATTATTTAAGTTTCATATATTAAAATTAATTATTTATATAGAACAGTTTTTTGTCTTATATTGTAAATGCATACACATTTTTTTATTTTATCTGCTTGCCTTCTAACTAAAAGATATATACAGTATTGAATGATTATATATTTTGGTCAATATATTGTAAAATGATTTCAGTTTGTTTTTTTGTCTAATTTTGTAAAATCAATTAAAGCAAATTATTATTTAAATGAGAAAAATTAAAATTAATGATTTTTTTTCAGCATTTTATTAAAAAGCATTTTTACTAAGAACTCTACAATAATTTACATATAAGATTAATTTACTCTTAAATATAATAAACGAACGGTTCTTAAACCGCACGTAAAAGTCTAAAAAGTCAGAAAAAAAACTGCTTCAGAATTTAAAAGTTTATGATTCAAGTAATACATTAGCTTTGAAATTTGATTGACAAATGTTTTCGAAATTTCCATGCCTTCCAAGTCAATAAAATTAGGTACATTTCTTCTCTTGAACATAAATCCTAGCTAATTTTAATAAGATAACTGTTAAAAACATCTTTCAAAATTTAATAGTTTCCATGGTGAGGAACATTTTCCTTCCTACATTTTGATTTTTAATAAATAGATGATTCGTTTCCAGATCCAATCAAATAGTTATTTTTTGCCAAAGATTCATTTGACATCACCAATAGCATCGCAGATTGGAATGAATTATATTCGATTGTAACATTGGTGATTAAATACTCTTCTTTACTGCATCATCCGGAAATAGTATATTACTTAACCGAACCATTTCCATATTTCTGTATCTTCAGATATTTTCAATTTTTGTACTCTTTGTACTTTCTCGATTCAACCGTCTGATATTAATATATATGTATTAAATATATTTTGATATGCGACAATGGATATACACAAATATGATGTTATATAACCCAAAAAAAAAAAAACAAAAAAAATGTGCATAATTGTATGTATAGAGAAAATCAATGTGGTAATATCAAGTGAATCTTTGACGAAGAGCAAAAATATCTATTTTATTAGCTCCGAAAGTAAAACACCTATTTACTAAGAATCGAAATGGAGAAATGAAAATCTACTCCAAAATGGGCACTATTAACTTTTGTAAAGAATATTTAACAAACATTTAATAAAAGTTAGCTAGGGTTTATGTGCACGAAAAGAAAAGTATTTAATTTTGTTGTCTTGAAAGGAATATTCGACAGGGTTGAACGAGAGAATACGAAAAGTTCCTTAACCGATTATTAGATTAGTTTTTGGTTATGTATATCATATCACGTTTGTGTACATATATTAATGATGTTTAATTATTAATTTAATACAGTAAATACATACTTAATATCAGAACAGTATCGGTATTCATCTATTCAAAAAATGTTTTCACGGTCAAATTTTTAGGTCCTCACGAAGCATTTATATGTATCTCTAAATTCTATTTTTATCAATCTTTTTGGAAGAGATACAATTCCATCCAATTTGGTCACAGTTCAATTTCTTTCTACTCGTAGTCCTAAAACAAATTTTTGAGGTATATGAGAATTTCGCCTGAGAAATGTAATTATTAAATTTCATTAAACATATTAGGAAAACTTATTTCTTCAATGGGTCGTCCACAATTATTCTTTCAGCTGTGAAATTATCTATCAAACTTGTATCCTCTCATCTACAATTTTTTCCTTGTTTTTTTGCCTTGACCATTTCTTCGGTTAACCGATTGGACATTTTGAATTAAAGTTATTTGAAGCACCTGAAGTCAAAAAATGAAGAAATGTATATTCAGAAGCTGAAATGTATCATTTTATATTTATGTGAAAATTGTATTTTAGTAAATACAATTTTTCAATATAAATTTTATGTAAATTTTGAAATAAAGTCTATTAATAGATTCTAAAGGACATGTTTAAGTTAATATAAAAGATAAATTTTTTTTTTTTTTTTTGAAATCCCAATTTATTTGCAATCTGTAAAGTAATTACAATAAGCAAATGAGTTGTTACAATCAACGAACATGTAGGAAGTAGTCCAGTGACTACTACCTCTTATTTACAATTTACATAAATTATTGAGTAGGATGAAGGGGTCTATAATATGTTAATTACTAAACGGATGAGTCTTTTTAGGTTAAAGTTCTAAAATCTATTTGGTAGGTCACATGTGTGATATCTTCTTAGCCTTCTCCCATTGGTTGGTGTCATTAGGTTCCTTGCCAGGTTGTTAGGATGGTTATTGATCCTTAGAGCGTAATTCTGGGTTAGTTTGGATATTACATCCTTTACACTTTCCGTTTGGGTGTCTTGTGCAATTACATTGTTTGGTACATACCAAGGAGCGTTTACAATACTTCGTAGAACTTTGGACTGGAACCTTTCTAGGATTTCGATGTTGGATTTGGAAGCTGTGCCCCAAAGTTGTATTCCATAGCTCCATATTGGTTTCAGGATCGCTTTGTAGACCAACAATTTGTTGCTAATTGACAGCTGTGATCGGCGTCCTATTATCCAATAAAGATAAATATCTTTAAAGAAATCTGGAATTTATAAACTGTCATATAGTTATTGGAATGATAGATCAAGAAATTGAACAAGATCCACAACTTTACTTCTAATACAGCTTTTGCTACTTAAATACATTCCCATCAACAAGAATTTTGTTTTGAATAAGTATTTTTATAATCAATACCTGAAGGAAACTAAATTAAATCTATTAGGAATGCTATACATGGGGTTCATATATTGATGAAATAACTGTTCATTTAAAAATAAAACTACAAAAAGCTGGAGCGAAGCTTGGAAGTTATATGAAAGTAAACAACTAAACAGATATTTTCAATTTTCTACATTACAAATTGTATCTTTTCAGAAATTTTATTGGAATAATATAATCGTTAAAACCAACTTACAAGTATTTGAAACATAGAAACTAAATCACAATTTTTTCTTATAAATCCTTACCTTAAATAATACATTCAAAATAAATATATTTCAATTCAAGAGAAAACTAACTTCACTAACTACACAAACTATCAAATATTTTAGAAGCAGTGGCTCTATTACGATGTAACCATAAAACAAATTTTAATCTTCATCATTTCACTCATGTTTTCTTTTTTTGCCTGATTTCTGAGATGAAATCAGAGCCATTATTTTTTCGTGATGTTGTAATTCGTCTCCGAAATAAAATAAATTAAAATAATGAAAACAGAGTGAAAAATAAAATAATTTGGTGGTATACGGAACAAATAAATAGATAAACTATAAATGAGTGAAATACTCGAGAAACTAAAGTTTGAAAAGGCAACCCCTTATTATTATTATTATTATTATTATTAATTCATCTCCTTGAAGAATATCATCATTTTTGAAAATTACTCTCT